>VZTD01002934.1:0-44640 GCA_013397725.1 Rhagologus leucostigma
TCCTGCCCAGCCCCACAGCCCCATGCACCCACCACATGGCCACCAGCGTCACCCACGGCAACAATGCAACCTGCAGCTAGAGCTACTGCCAGATCCCCTGGCCTCCTCGTGCCAGGATTTGTTGGCGCATGACATCCCCAGCTTTGATTCCTGTCTCCTGCCCCACAGTCCCTACCCTGGCCTTACATTCTCTATCCTGGCCCTACAGTTCCTATCCTGCTCCCACAGACCCTATCCCAGCCCTACCGTCCATATCCTGCCCCCACAGACCCTATCCTGGCTCATAGTCCCTATCCCACCCACACTCTCTTCCCTGGCCCACTGTCCCTACCTTGGCCCACACTCCCTATCCTGGCCCACAGTCCCTCTCTCCGGCCCACAGTCCCTCTCCCCGGCCACAATCCCTTCCCCAGCCCACAGACCCTACTCCAGCCCACAGTCCATATTCTGGCCCCACAGTCCCAATTCCAACCCTACCATCACTAACCCAACCCTACAGTGATTTCAGCTGCAGTCCTATAGTCGCTATCCCAACACTGCAGTGATTCTGGCTCCAGCCCCACATAGTTAATTTCACCAGCTCCAGCTTTGCATCTTCCCGCTGCTGCCAGGTGAAGCTTCTTTTCCTGCTTCTTGTGGAAGGATCTTCAGTTTTGCTCCAGGTCTGTGAGGTTTTAACTTCAACTCTAGAATCCATATTCCAAACCCAGCCTGAAAAACTGTATTCCAGTTCTAGCCCCACAGTTGCTATCCCAGTCCCACAGTGACTTCAGCTCCATCCCTGAAGTTGCTATCCCAGCCCAACAATCCCTGTACCAGCCCTACAGTCCTTATCCCCGCCCTACAGTGATTTATGCTCCATCCCTTTATTTCTCTGCCAGCTCCACTGCTTCAGCTTCAGTTCCTCATCTTCCCACCACTGCCACGTGAAGCTTCTCCTGGATCAGGGCTGGATCTTCTTTTTAGATCCAGCTCTCTCATGCTTCAGCTCCAGCTCTAGAACCCACATTCCAGCTCCAGCCTGTCACGGGTGAGAGTGGTAACTTCAGACAAAGTTTATTCAAGAAGCCCTCCCATTGTGTCACAAGATGCAGGAAAGGATCCCCTTGCTTTCTAAACTCCTTCTTAGAGAGAGGAGCCTGAGGCAGCTGGATCCAGTCCCAGCCCAGGGCTTTGCCAACAATTTAAGTTTTACAACATTTTCCCACAGGTTTTAATGACAGTGAATCAGATATATTTATACAAGAACGAATTATTTATTACGATAAATAATTAGACAAAGAGAACTCAATCAGAATTATTTACTACACACTATGAAAGCTAAAACTATTATACTACAAGATAGGATAGTGCATTATATCAAAGTAATATCAAAGCAATTATTTTAAAGCTAGCAAAAAGAAACCATTATTAGAGATAGATGTAACTCACCCATACCAACGACTGGGGACAAATCTCTTCGTTCTAACCTTTAGGAGTATCCTTGGTGAGCATCCCTAAAACCCAATGGAGGAATCTCCACACACCCCAAGGAGGAATATGTTAGAAGAACCTACTATTTGGAAAGTGGATTGGACTTTTTTAGTGTGAAGGAGTTGACCGCCAGTGATATGCATACAGGTCAGTTTAGCAGTTTGTCTGCCAAATCTTTGTCTTGTTATCAGCAGGTTGATTTGAGGCTGGTGTGCCAGATTGAGACAGTGTGTCAGATTTTTAGCGTGATTCAACACCAAAAACCAGCACATGATGCTCCTCTCAGCCAACCGTTGGTAGCTTGAAAAATAGGGCACTGTTCGAGTTGTTTGACCACACTCCAGGGCCAAGCATCCTGCTACACAGCCCGACAGTCCCAGTCCCAGCCCCAGTTCCACAGTGATTCCACCCCCAGCCGCACAGGATTTATCCAGCCCCAGAATTTTCATTGCTCCACATCAGTTTGGGTCTGGATTCAGCCCCAGGGGCTTCAATATACCCTCTGGCCTCACAGCCCCTGCCCTACAATCTTTACTTTAAAAACATAATATATCTAGTAATAGCATTTTAAAAATAGGATAAAATTAAAATATATAGTATAATAGTATAGTTAAATAGCAATAGTATAATTAAATCTTAATACAACTAGAATAATGTAAAACTGAGAGAATAAACAATAAAATAGGATCAGTAGAAAATGAACCTGGATATAGACCCTAACTGATGTGGAGCAATGGAAATGGCAGTGCTGGAGGTGGATAAATCCCATGGGGAAGGGGATGGAGCTGAAGCTTGGGGGCTACAGTAGCTGCTAGGAGGATTCCAGCCCCCCTAGCAATGGTACCACCCACAAGCTGGGAGTGGAGATCTCAGGGCTGATCCTGGGCCTCAGAGCCAGCCCAGGGGCACCTTTTGGGATGGGGAACCAGGGGCTGAGCAGCTGTTTCCAGCACCTAATGCTGGCTGGGGGGCCTATGGGCAGGTGGGGTGCAGGGCAAGGTGTGTGCTGGGGGTGAGGGCTCATTTGCTCCCAAAGTCGCGGCCCCATTGAGATGGGTGTGGCAGCTCAGAGAGATATTTAAGTGATGACAGTGACTGATTCATGGCCTTGACAACAGCACCGGAGCAAAGTGACAACCAGGAGCAGCTTTTAGCCAGAGGCAGTGGGAAGCTGCGGAGCCGGAGCTAAGGCAGCAGAGCTGGCGGTGACATAAAGAGGGTGGAGCTTAGGGTGAAACCACTGTAGGGCTGGGATAGGCACTGTAGGGCTGGAGCTGGAATATGGATTCTAGAGCTGAAGCTGAAGCATCAGAGAGCTGAAACTGAAACGAAGATACTGCCTTGATCCAGGAGCAGCTTCACGTGGCAGCAGCGGGAAGATGCAGAGCTGGAGCGGAAACATCAGAGCTGGCAGAGAAATAAAGCTTATGGGGCTGCAGCTGAAATCACTGGAGCTGGGATAGAGACCGTGTGGCTGGGATAACAACTTTAGGGATAGAGCTGCAATCACTATAGGGAAGGGAAGGNAAGGCCATGGAAACCCCTGCCTTACCTTGCCTACCTTTCCCCTTCTCTTGCCTCTCCTACCCCTCCCTTGCGGCGGTCTCCCACCCACAGCCGCAGCCCAGAGCTTTATTTCCACCAGATGGCAGCCTGGCTTTGCAGTTGCTGATTTCACCCTTGTCTACTCTTTTCCCTGGACATCGTGCAGGCACAGAAGCGCCTTGTGTTGTTGGGCTCGTTGTTCTTCAGAGTGGCCAGTGACCCAGGCAGAGCTCCCCGCTCTCCTCTCCATTCCTCTCTGGTGGACGGAACATCTCTCCACCATAGACGTGGCACCGCGTGAGGGCAATGCGGTGTGGGCACAGCACATGCCACCCCTTCCACACAGCAGCCCGTTTTCAGGCACTCCTAGTGTGATATACCTGCAGTGGCCTTCCTGTGCTACATGCTGTGGTGACCCTGCAGCCGTCCTGACCCTCCCGACCCTCGCTGGGGCAGTCTAGAGCTGCCCAGGCAGTACGTAGGGGCAGGGTGGCTGCAAATGGCCTCATCAGTCATTTTCTGAGTAGGTTTGGTGGGAATGAGTTTATCCAAGAGGGTCAACTGCAGGTCACCGCATCAGAGAGCTACTTACTACCTGCCCGGAGGTGTCAAACAGCCACATAACAGACGCTGGGACCGGTTTCCCGTGACGCACAGGCTCGGGCACGCGGGAGGCATAAGCAGGCGGCGCGTCAGAGCTGGTTCTTTTCTCTCCCCCTTCTCTCCGGTGGGTAAATCCCATCAGCAGCCACGCTAAACCGCCCCACGCCAGCCCTAATACCATCTCGGGTACGCCATCAGGCTCACATCAACCAGGCGAGGGACCGACAGTCCTGGAAGGGACACCCCTGCGAGAGCCGGGGAGACAGAAGGGATGGCACTGGGCACTGTCCTGGGAAGGGGTGCTGGGTGACGGGAAGAGGCCGCCTGCTGCCCACGTTCTCTGGGGAAGGAGAGGGAATCCAGGCCTGAGCCGAGCTTTGTCCTGGGCTAATTTTAGACCAAGGAGATAAGAGAAGGGAGGCGCATAGAGGGGCTTAAGGGGTCCCTCTGCCCTGGTTCCGGGGCAAGCCTGATCTCCGTCGTCCCTGCAGTGGCGCCTGGGGAGCCGACGAGGTCCCGCTGCTCTCCCCGGGCGAGGGGCTCCCGGTCGGGCTGGGGGCTCGTCTCGTCCCCTGGAACGGAGCGCAGCAAGCAGCATTGTGGGGTGTGCGTGGCCTGTACACCCCAGGGCCAGCGCAGCGCCCTGCTGTGGGGTGCAGGGGGGACCTGGGGAGGACCCTGTCGGTTGGAGGGTGGGTCGGAGAGTGACCACGGGGTGGGAAGTCCTCTGCATGAGGGTGTGGGGAGGCAGCCTGTGTGGGTCACCTGAGTGGGGGTGGCTGCTGTGTGGGAGAGGATACACGTGAGAAGTCAGTCTGGGGGGTGCTGGTGCACCACATGCGCGGGGTACCCCCGCAGGCAGTGGCAACAACCCCCACCACCCCACAGCCCTCATTCCCCGCCGCGCCTCCTTAAGCGCCCGCCCCGTCCCGGCCTCCCTCCGCCCCGTCCCGCCCCGTCCCGCCCCGCTCCCTCCAAGTGAGGGAATAAAGTTGCGGACCGGGGCGGGCGGCCCTAGCCGGAGCGGAGCGGGGCTGAGGGGGGATAGTAGCGCGGCCAGCCGGCGGGAGCGCCGGGCCATGGCCTCGGAGGAGCTGGCGCAGAAGCTGCAGCGGCGGCTGCAGCTGGAGGAGAGCGGGGCACAGGCGGAGGGCGAGGCGGAGACGGTCAAGGGCGAGGCGGAGGAGCGGAGCTGCTTGACGGCCAGTGCGGGCGCGGAGCTGAGCGCCAAGCTGTGCCGGCGGCAGGACATCAATGAGGGCGCGGCGCAGCCCCGGCGGGCCGCCGTCTTCAACCCCTACACCGAGTTCAAGGAGTTCAGCCGCCGCCAGATCAAGGACATGGAGCGCATGTTCCGCCTGTGAGTGGGGCGGGAGTGGGGAGGGGGGCTCGCTGCCCGGCCCGTGGGCTCCGGGGCTCTGCCTTCCCCCGCAGCCCCTCCCGGCGCCGGCCCCCGGGGGCACATCTGGAGAGGGGCTGCCCGCTCTCGGCTGCGTGCTCGCATTTCTCCGCGATTTTGCGGTCGGGCTGGAGGAAGCCGCGGCGCGTTCCCAGCGCCATCTGATCCCCAGATTGTCCCTGNGTAGAGTTTGCCCGGAGCTCAGCCCTGCGTTTAGCTCACGGCCTCTGCTCCGCCTAGGATTGGGACGGCGGCTGTTTGTGGTGGCACCCAGGAGCTATGGCTTTGCGGGACGCTCTGCGTGGGACGGGGGACTGTGAGAGCACAGGCACTCTTCTGCCCCACACCCTGGGGCACCGTGTGGGTCTCTGTCCCGGGGCCCGGCAGAGGCGTTGGACATTTGCCCGCAACAACTGCAACCCTGAACACCTCCAGCCGTCCTGCTGGCTCCGTCTGGCAGTGTCCTAGCTCCGCGCACAGTCCTGTCTGTCAGGCTTGGTGCTCCCTCCCGTGCACCCAAACAAAGCTTGAGCACAGCTTCTTCTTGCTTCCCCCTTCCTAGGGGCTGGGATGGGGTTCCCCTCTCAGCAGGAAGGTTTATGTTAAAGTCAAGCTGCTGCTAGTGACAGGAAGAGCTGCTTCTGTAAGCAGAAAGGCTTGGCCCTCCCTGGGACCATGATCCTGCCCTTTTCTCCAGACCGTGTCTTGGCTTTTGCAGTTAGGCTGTGCCTGGGTACCTTTGTCTGTGCTCAGGTTTCCCTCCAGCACTACAGACTTGTGGGCTCCTGGGGACCAGTGTCCTCTCAGCTCCACGACAGGCTGCCAGACTGGGAGGGAGCTGCTGCCAGGCAGGAGGTGGCAGGATCACAGAGCAAGGTGTGAAGATGTACTTCACCTTATGGAGGTGACTGAAGTGAGATTTATAACTTGTTAGATCATTGTTCTCCTACCTGAAAGCTGCCTTGGGCACCCTGGATTGTTGTGAGGAGACCAAGAGCTGCTTGAATGCTGCCAGCTCCCAGCACTGCGGAGTGTTGCCTGTTCCAGCCGGGCTGTTGCCACAGGAGACCAGTGGGCTTTTGTGAGCTTACTGGAGTTTGGAGTTCTTTGTTGCACGGGCAGTGTTGTGTTGGCAGCTGGTGTGGGAAGCGAGGTGGTCCGGGCGAGACTGCTGCTCCACTCTCTCCTCTGTCCCTTTTGACTGTGCTTAAAGGGGATCCCAGTCTATGGGAGGCTGAGACATGGTGCTGTGAGGACTGGAGGACAAACAATGCAGGCAGCTGCAATGCCCAAAAGCTGTGGGCAAAAGCCTGGAGTGGGCAGCGGCACTGCCTCAATAGGGAAAAGGAATGGCGGTGATTTTGGGAAACAAAAAGTGGAAGAGCTGAATTGCAGCCTAATTTTTCAACAATGAGCTCATTAAACACCAGCCTTGTAAGCAGGAAAAGCTAGGCTTTGCAGCTGAATATTAATCAGCTGGTCAACATAGCTGGAAAGCGTTGCATACCCTGTGAGAACTGCTAATGCCAAAGGGGGAAGAAGGTGGGCTGCATGCTCTCCTGTTGTGTTTCCTGGTCAGGCAGCCAGAAAACCCTGTCCTGGTGTTCACTGCTACAGGCACCTGAGGTTTGCAGTGGCAGAGTGGTCTTTGGTCCATCTGCTGCCAGTGACCTGTCTCAACTAATGGCTGACATCACGTGCTCCATGAGGAGAGGAAATGTTCCCCTAAATTCCTGTCAGTCAGAGCTTGAGTTAATGTGATTAAGGCTTTAATTCTCCGTATGGCTTATTTGCCTTGGCCACCACAACTCAGGGTCTTTCTTACATCCCTCTCTCAAAGTTTTTTTTTTTCCTTTAGTATATTCTCACTGCCACAGGATGCCCCTGTGCCACAGGTTTCCACTATGAAACTGCCCATCCAAAAAAATGTTTCTTACCAGTTTAATGGGACTTGTAAATCTGTAGTTCAGACTAAATTTGAGCCTGTAGTCCTGTGCATGGTGTGGGCTGAGTCATGGTGCTCCAGCTGAAAAGATGTCCCGGTGATAGCAGCTGCCCTGAATGCCTGTCAGGGCATCCCATGGTATGGATGATGGCTGTGACTGCCGGACTGGAAGCAAAGAACTCGTCTGAAAGTGGGACTCCCCATAATATGGTGCTTCATCCAGTACTGTGTGCTGCTGGCTATGCCGGGAGCATCCTTCCAAAGCAGAAAAGATGTTCTTTGCTCTGGCTACCACAGTTGGGCTCACTTTTTCCTCTCTCTTGTCCAAGCCTCCTCTTGTCAGCATCTCTCCTTTTTGGCCCTATTCCACTGGAGATGGGGTGCAGGTATCTGCTGGAGTGCTGAGTGCAGGCAGCTCTCAGGGTGGGTATTTTTTTGGCAGAGAGACCAGGAAGTCTACAGCTCAGGCTAATTATAATGTGACCTAATTAGCTGTCTATTCTGACAATGTGTGAGGATTGTGGTAACCATGATAACCTCTCTTTCCCGAGTCATCTAAGTGAACTCTCAGGGCCTCTGGAGTCTCACAGCTCCCCTTGGTGCCATCTTTGTCCAGGAAAATGGCAGAGGGGAGTGTGAAAGCCAGGCAGTGAGGCTGTGCCTGGCAGGAATGACCTTTATGAGAGATGTAAGTGGGAGGAAAACAGACAGCAGCTTCATCTGTGGGGTGCAAAGGAGTGGAGAAATTCCAGTCTTGCTATTGCTTCTGTATCTAGGGAATTTCGTGTGTTGCCCACACATTGCACAAGTGCCTTGCATCTGGCTGGTGGGAGAGGCTGTGATGTCCCCTTGCCCTCCTAGAGCCATTTAGGAGCCCCTTTGCCAGGTGTCCCGGCCTTGTCTGACATGCTGCAGCAGACCTGCTCTCTCCAGAGCTGCCATGTGCTCTGTGTGACCGGCTGTCTGTGGACTCCCAGTGGGCAGGGAGGTTATTCTCATAGGGACTCAGCCACTCAGCCTGGGCCTGAAGGTCTTGCCCAGCATCTTGGAGAACATCTTAGTGGAGGAGACTCTCATCCCGCCCTTATGTCCCTTCAAGAGCAGGAGAGCTCCTTCTGTCTGGGTTGGGGAGGATGAAGCTGCACGTGGCCGAGGAGCCTGTTCCTGTCCCCACCCTGGTATGGAGGAATTGTTCCGAAAGCTCTTTGCAATAGAATAGAATATTCCATTTGGAATGGACCACCAATGATCATATCTAGTTCAACTGCCTGATTGCTTCAGGGCTGACCAGAAGTTAAGGCTTGTTATTAAGGGCATTGTCCAAATGTCTCTTAAACACTGACAGGCTTGGGGCACTGACCACCTTTCTAGGAAGCCTGTTCCAGGGTCTGACAACCCTCTCAGGCTGAAAGAAAGGCTTCCTCAGGTCCAGTCTGATCCTCCTCTGAGGCAATTTTGAATCATTCCCATTTATCCTATCACTGGATATCAGGGAGCAGAGATCAGCACCGCCTTCTCCATGGAAGGTGAAACACAATGCTCAGAGGGAATAAAGTGCTACTTAGAAAGGATTTGAAATATTTAAGAGCAGATTATTGCTTCAGCACCATTATTCTAACTGCTTTATTTCAAAGCCTCAATTAGGCATACATTGCAGCATACAGGAACTGCAGATCAAAGTACAGGTGCCCAGAGTGTGTGGAGCAAGTTAAGGTACAGCAAACACCTACAGGGAGGGCAGGTTTTCATTCCACCTTTTCTCAAGAAATGTAAATGTTTAGAAACTGCTCTTTGATCCTTCAGGATCTGGGATTTCTCATTCAGTTGTCCTTTTTTTGTTAAGTGGGGTTTTAGAGGCAGCTGGAAGGTGACTGCAGAGTCACTACAGGTGATGCAATCCTTGGCATCTCCTTTCTCCTCCCTTCCTGATCCCTCTTTCTTTTGTGATGTAACCCCCCAGCAGCTGCGTAACACCAGTGCAATGCTTGTACTTGGGCAGTAATTGTGCGTAACAGATTTCATGCTCTTAAGCGAGTCTGGTCAGCAAGCATTCCCTCCTTCCCCCTGATTTTGTGTTCTGCTTTCCTCTCCTAGTGCTTCAGCATCCAGGCACGCTCTGCGGTCCAGGTGGAAGCGAGCCAGCATGGGAATCTGGGTGCATCCTTGTTGCAGCAGATTTTGGCAGCCGCTGCTGTGTCTCATCTGCTGCCAGGAATGCTGCTGTGGCAGCAGTGTGGCAAAGCTGTATCACAGCCGCCATGGTGCCCATACCTGCCTGCGGCATCCCAGCTGTCGCAAGTGGGACCTGCTGTGGCCATAGCACCGACCTGCTGCTGGAGTGGCCTTCCTGTGACGTGAGACAACTATGCCTGTTGGCACAATTCCCCTCTGTCTGTAATGCCTGCACATCACCCGGGTGAGGCTTGGCTCATGCCCCAGGGAGCTTTGAGCCTGAATGAAGCAAAGGTCTGGTGTCACAGCAGGACAGTGGATGATGGCAGGGCTGACCAGGCACCCAAGTGCTGTGTGCTCTTGACGTGTCACTCCTGGAGTACAGGATGGGATGGCTCCCCCAGATGCTGGGGTGTGTTTAACTTGCCCTGGTGCCCTCTTCCAGCTCTGCCTGTGAGGGTGATGGCTGTCCATCACCAGGGCAGGGCTGTGCTGCAGGCAGCTGTGTGTGAGAGGCATCCGGGGCTGTCTGAGCCCTGAGCCCTGAAAGGGGGCTCCCAGAAAGCAGACAGGGGAGTTTTATGATCTCTCAAAAGGCAGAGATCATATGGGGTCTTCGGTAGGACTGAGGAGCATCAACTGACCAGCAAGGTGCAGTCTGCATTGTGCCCCACGGTGCTGAATGCCTGTGGTCTGCTGGAGGGGGTGGTGGGGAATGAATTGTGCTGTCTCTCATGCCCCAAAAATAAGCCTCTCCCTAAATAGTCTGGCTGTGCAGCAGCTGAGTGGCTGTACCCAGGTCCTAAAATAGTTGGGCTGTTTTAGGAGGCGAGGGTGGCAGAGAGGGAATGTAGCAGTTTGCAGGGTGCTGCCATTGGGTTTTGGTGTCCCTCTGTCTGGCTGTCCCTGAGTGCAGGGGACTGGTAACCTGATTTCTGGGTGCTTCTCAGCACCAGCTGTACTCCGGCCCAGTGTGCTCAACACCCATTGTGTGGCTGGTACAGCGTGTTGCTCTGCCAGGCCTGCTGTTGGCAAGACCCCGTTTCTCACAATCCTGGCTTTGTCCTGCCTCTCTGCCTGGATGAGCCTTAAAGCTGTGCCCCACGTTTAACCCTTTCAGGGCGGCGTACTGGCCCCTGGGCCAGTGTTTAGCTGCAGGTAGTGTCCATAACAGGAGGGTGAGATGAGCACAGCAGGCACACGCTGGGCTTGTGCCCTACTTCTGCCTTCGTCTCTGTTACCCAGAGCTTCCATGTGGGGTCGGGCAGTGTCCCAACCCTAGGTAGGCAGCCCTTGGAGGGGACCTTGGTATTATTTTGCTTCTGCACATGACCAAAGGGCAGCATGAGCCTGCTGGGCCTCCAAAAAACCCAACCCCAGGTGCCTCTCTGCCATTACACATTTTGCTGCTGTGTCTAATCAAAGGCACTGCATCTCCAACCACCTTACTCAAGAGGAACAGCTCTGCACCCTTTCTCCCAAACTTGAAAGAAAAGTAAACTGACAATTAAATATTGCACTTACTATGCTTCTGTGATGTCTTAGAAGTGCATCTTAGTGCTGGGTTGGGTAATGCTGTGAATGTGCCTTAATTAACTGACACCTTCCTTGCTGTGAAGAACCTGCTGCACTTCCTCCCTGTGACATCCCAGGTCTGTGACCTGGTTTCTGCTCTGATGGAGGTTTCTTTCCTAGTTTTTCAGAAAGCTGTCCAGCCTGGTGGGCTCATGGGTTTGCTGGGTACAGAGAGTGGAGGCAGATTGGTAACAGGGGCTCTGTCCCAGCCTGGTCTGGCAGTTATGTCCCTGTCATGGGGAGTCTCTTGGTCCTGTGACCCTTGGAAACTAAGAGCCGCAAAGAGTATCAGAAATAGTTGTGGGAGTGGTGGGACTCTGGAAAGTCATGGAGGCCACCCTAGTTTGGGGAAAAAGCATGCTGTGCCTGTGCTCGTGAAGGCAGGGACAGAGGTCTTGGCTGCAGCCCTGTCTTGTGCTGCCCACGCCTGTATGCTGTTTGGGGCTGGTGGCTTTGTTCATGCCTTCCTTTGCCACAGTTTCCTCTGTGGCTGTGAGGTTTCTCAGCTGGAAAGATCTTTCTTCCAGGGTAACCACAACTGTGCAGATCTCTGTCTGGGATGGCTACAGCCCTCATTTCTTTGGAAGAGAGCTAACAGTCAATGAAGGATGATGAGTGGGAGGATTTGACTGGCTCCTGCCCACTGGAAAGCTTCAGCACCGTGCCTAGGGTTTCCTTCTGAACGGTTCAAAGGATTTAACTCTGTCAGGGGCAGTGGCAGGCTGTACGCCAGGGCTGAGCCCAGCTTTGGAGACCCTGCCCTGTCCTCTCCTGTGAAGCCCTAGCTCTGTGCTGAACCCCGATGGCAGGACCAGGATGAAGGAGGGCTGTTGACAGGCTGATAAGAGTGCCCGTCCCTGCAGCCTTTGGACTTTGAAAGCCGGTGATAGCCCTGGTGGGTGTGAAGCGCTCGTTGCTGAGTGGGCCAGATGCTTTACCCACACACACAGCAGATGTTGGGAGGAATTGGTGCACAGTCCCAGGCTGTGCACAGCAGATCACTCGCTGCCTCTCCATCCGTAAAGCACTCCTCCCCTTGCATGGGTGCTCTCCTCTGAAGAGTCCTTGCAGTCCTTGGTGCTTCATTGGGAGCATGGTCCCACTCTGGTCGTGCTCCTGGAGGTGGGCACTGGTTTCATCTGCCAGCCTGGTCCTGTAGTGCAGCCCTGGCACCACCGCCCTGGCTGGGATTGCTGTGCTCCCCTGGGACTGTCTTTCTGCTCTGCCTGGGGACACAGAATAAACAGCTGCCCTGAAGCACAGTGCTTATTGTGGTACAAAAGCTTTTTGGAGGGGAAAGATCTTAACAGCTTAACAGGGGGAGTTTTGCTTACAAAGAAAGAGTGCTTTATGCCAAGAGGTTCTGCTTGGTCTCTGCTCCTTGTTTCTCCTTGAAACTAGCAGGAAACCTGGCAGCAGCTGACTCTGCATGCCTTTGCCTCACCATGTTGGTGCATGGTGTAAGCTGCGTGCAAGTAACCTGTGTGCTGGCCAGGCAAGTGGGTGAAATGGAAATCCCTCTGAGATAAGCTGAGCTCCTCCATGCTCCCGCTGTGTGGGTGGTTTGGTCTGAGCGCCCCTGAGTACTTCTCTCTCTGGTGAGACAGCTCTGAAAGCTGACAGCTGCTTCCCTGAGCTTAATATATCTCAGCACTGGCCATGTCATGCAGCTTCCCCACTCCCCTGAGCTTTGAACCACACTTTTTTTGAACTGTGACTTTATCCATGTGCGCGGTTCCTCTTCTAGGGAGATGAGTATGGGGACGATGATGGTTGACCCCTTCCCCTTTGCACCTGCAGGTATGACTCGGGACGGGATGGATATATCGACCTGATGGAGCTGAAGCTGATGATGGAAAAGCTGGGAGCCCCACAGACCCACCTGGGGCTGAAGAACATGATCAAGGAGGTGGATGAAGACTTCGACGGGAAGCTCAGCTTCCGTGAGGTGAGGGTGGCTGCAGTAATAGACAGGGATGTGGCTGTGGGGTGGAAGGAGGAGGCAGCTAGGCCCAGTACTCTGCGAGCTGTAGGTAGTCCTCTCCCCTCTATGTTTTTCCAGTGGTGGGGTGCAGTGGAGAAGCCGGTGAGCTTCCCCATGCCAAGGGTGCGGAGCATTGTTAACCTCCATCTCCATGTGGCAGTCATGGTACCTGATGCCAAAGTTCTCCAACCTCCCTGCTTGCTTTGGGAGCACATTTGAGCCCTGTTGCAGCTGCTGGGAGAGCTCACTGAGCTCCCTGTTGTAGCTGGAGGGAGTTATGTCCCTTCAGTTTCCAGGTCTCATTGCTTGGCTCCTATGGTACAGCAGCTCAGGCCTCATTTCAGGTGCAGTGCAGGAGCTCTGCTTGGAGCAGCTCATCTCATGGGGCACAAAAGCCTCTCTCTTCCAGTTTGTATTGGGACCCTCTCTGCATCATGCAGTGACCAGTCATGGCAAGCTTTATGAGGGGTGGTCACCTCCCTGCAACGAGGAATAAATGTGAGAATGCAGCAGTTTGGTACGGCACACTGGCTCAGCAGGGACACAGCTCAAACAGGTCTGTCTGTTACCACTGTATTGTGACAGCTGGGAGGACAGGCCAGGATCCTCTGCCAGGCAGAGGAAGAGAGGAAATTTGAGCAGTGACCTGCATGCACTCAGGGGTACCCAAATCATCTCAGCAGGAAGGGGGGACCCAGGTACCAAAAGCTCCTGTTGCATCATCTCCTCCTCTCAGACTTTGATAGCTGGCTCGGTCACAAGCAAATGTCACACTGTGGCTTTCTGAATTAACCCACAGCCCCTTAGGTAGCAGGAGGAGGGGCAGCACTGCTTATGTCCTGCACCGGTTTTAAGGGCTGTGCTGCTGTCCTGCTTCCTTCCGCTCTGTGGGATGGCTGTGGTGGGCCCCGAGCAGCTGGGCTCCCTTGTTTCTGCAGGCATGGTGCTCTCACCGTGCATCTTCCAGGGTAGGGCTCAGAATGTCAAGCTCTCCATTATGGAAGTTTGAGAGCTGTGGCAGTGCTGGGAGGGAGGATGAGCAGCCAAGGCCCATGACTGGCTGGGCTGGTTGGGGCATGAAGGATGACTGTCACTCACGGAGCTGCTGCACCATCTCTCTGCGCTGGCACATCACACCGTCTCCCTCTACTTTCATGCCCCAAGGGCTTTGTTGGATTTATTTCACTGCAAGAGGGCAGCAGGAAAAGACAGAGGCCAAAGACTTGGGTTACAAGAGAGGGGGAAGGATATGCAAATCTGCGAAGTGAGAACCTGTCCCTGAGTTCCCCGATGCCCAGTCAGAGGTGAACTGGAGGTAGCGAAGAATCCAGTGGAGCAGGAAGAGCACCGTGCCCATGGCCCCAGGTCACTGCCAAATCACTTTGTGAGCTCCTCTGTGTGCCTTCTGGGTCACCCTTTGCTCCAGGCTTGTTGCAGGGGCTCTCTTCCATGGAAGAGAAATGCCTTTATCCTCAAGGCACTGAAAGATGCTGTGATGTCCTGGCATCAGTGGCATGGCACAAGTGGCAGAGCAGCTCCCCTTCTGCTGCCGCCTGTTTGGAGCACAGCCCCCTGCACAGCTGCCTGTGCTGCCAGCCTCTGACACGTGGCATGTGGCAGCTGGTGCTGCTGAAGCTTCTTGCCAGATGCAAAACAATGGTCAAGCAAAGGCAAGCTTGAGTGGCTCATGAGTTGGAATGAGGGAGCATCACTGGCAGAGCTCTGGGGACAAATTACACAGCAGCTTTGGCAGACACCCAAAGCTTCCTGTGGTAGAAAGGAGCAGGATGTTTCTTGCCTTGCTGCAGGTGTGCCCTGTCCAGCTGCTGTGTTCAGGCAGAGGTCAGTCAGGGAAGCAGGTTCCCTGGTGGGTTAGGAGGCTTCAACCATCCCATAGGCCTGTCCCATTCTGCTTCTTATTGGTGGTGACAAGCAAGCATGTGGAGGGTGACTAAGCTGACTTGGGTCACCCAGATGATACCAGAAGAAACCTAGTTTAAATGAGTGTCTGAACTCAGTAGGGTGCAACTAGGGCACTCGAGGGCTCCTGTCTGCCTATCCAGAGAACAGCAAGTCCTGGCATACCTGCCTGAACATACTCTTCTTGTGGCCTGGCCAGAGAATTGGTATGGACCTCTTTCACTTGCAATAGATCACCTTTTTCTGCTGCTTTGAGTAGTGTCCTCCCATCCCAGATGAGCTGTTGCCTGGCAAGCAGGCTGCTGACGAACCACAGACCCTGTTAGGAAAGCTGCCTTCTACCATTGACCTTTGAATGTCCACCAATGCATGAACAATTAACTGTTCAAGACTCCTGCTATGACTCAAGCAATGAAATTTAGGCGTAAAATGATTAGGCGTAGTGGGGGGAAAAACCCACACCTCTGTCTAGTTCCATCATTACCACGGGAAACCAGAGTTAATTGCTGTAATAGTAATGTGTGATTGGAGCTGCTATCTAGAACCCACAGAAATCCACCCACTGCTCCCCACACCCTCACCAGCTGAAATGTTGACCCACATGATGTGTTTGCTACCAGGGTTTGTGCAAACCACATCCTTACATAGTGCTGCTTTTCTGGCAAGCTGTTGTTGCAAGGCTGCTGCTGCCTGTCAGTCCAACACCTTTCATTGCATGATGTCCAGTCTGGCCCTGTTGGGTAGGTCTTGGATCATGAAGGATGTTAGAGCAGATACAATTTATCATGTTAGTGGGTTGGAAAGTGTGGGTTGTTATCCTCTTTGAGAGCAGAACTTTGAAAGATACATACCTACATTATTCACTTTTGCTTCTCTGTTCACATTTCCCTGAGACTTAGCTGCATGTGCTGTGTCCTGGGCCCAGCAAGGGTGTGAGACAGGCTGGCAATGGGAGCTGAATGCAGATTGCTGGTTTTCTTTAGTTAGTAAAGACCAATACGTCAAGAGTAAATACCTGGTGATGTCGGCTACAGGCTGTCTGCTGACATGAGAAGGGATTGCTGCTGAACTCCTGTGGAAACCAGCATGATATCCCATAGTCCACCTTGCTGGATCCTTGGGACTGATGTTATGCTCTGTCCACCCCAACCAATGTCTCAGTCCCAAGTTTCCTTTAACTCAGCCCGCCCTTTGTGGCCACAGCAGCCTATATACTTCTAGAGGATTGCTGCCCCATCCCTTAGTTTCAGGATGATTCATGCTCATTTGTACTCATGACCCAGTCCCTCCCCAGGTGACAGCTGTATCAGACCTCAGGATTGTGCTGCCTCCACTGCTCTTTTCCAATGGCAGGAAGTGGGACTTGCAGGGTGGAGCAGGAGGAACCATGACTAATTCCAGCCTAGCTGCCAGCCCTCTGTGTCACCGTGCCTGGTGGTGGCAAAGAGGAACTAGCCAGAGCCCAGCGGATCTGAGCAGAGGGAGAGGATGTCTTGGGGAGGATTTGGTTTTTTTCCAAGCAGGATGCTTTGCCTGTTCAGTAGTGAACCATTTATTTCTTACATGTTTGTATTTGGTTTGCATGGCCAGGTTTTCATCGTGGGGGGTCTACAAGGAGTGGCTTCTGTGAGAAGCTGTTAGAATCTTCTCCCATGTCTGGTAAGCCGAAGCCAGCTGGCTCCAGGACAGACCTGCCACTGACTAAGGCGAGCCACTCAGGAATGATAATAATGCCTCTGTGATAACATATTTAAGAAGGTTAACAAGTTATTGTGCGGAGGTAACTGGCCAAAGAGAAGAGTGAGAATATGTGAGAGGAACAGCTTTGCAGACACTCAGGTCAGTGGAGAAGGAGGGGCAGGAGGTGCTCCATGTGCTGGAGCTGAGGTTCCCCTGCAGCCCGTGGTGCAGACCATGGTGAAACAGGCTGTTCCCCTGCAGCCCGTGGAGGTCTATGGGGATGCAGAGATCCACCTGCAGCCCATGGATGATACCCATGCCAGAGCAGGTGGTTGCCTGAAAGGAGGATGTGAACCCATGGGAAGCCTATGCTGGAGCAGGCTCCTGGCAGAGACCTGCAGACCTGTGGAGAGAGGAGCCAATGCTGAAGCAGGGGAAGGATTCTTTTCCCTGCACAGTGGCAGGAACAACCTGTCAAGAACTGACCATAACCCCATTCCCTATATCCCGGTGCTGCTGGAGAGAGCAGGTAGAGCTGGGAACGAGGGAGGGGTGGGGGGAAGATGTCTTTAGGATTTATTTTACTTCTCATTATCCTGCTCTAATTTTGTTAGTAATAAATTCAATTAATATCCCCAAGTTGAGCCATTTTTGCCTATGACAGTATTTTGGTGAATAATCTCTCCAGGTCCTTAACTCATAAACTTTTGTTATATTTTCTCTCCCTATCCAGATGAGAAGGGGAGTGATAGAGTGGCTTTGGTAGTCTGGCATCCAGCCAGGGTCAACCCACTACAATGTGTTTGGAGAGGGAAAAGTTCCCTTGCCAAGCCCAGTCCGCTTTCTGCTTGCCCTGTGCTGAGCACTCACGGGTTAAGAGGCTGTTACATGGAGCAGTGCCTGATGACGCTGCCTGTGCGAGAGGGCGGCCAGTGCTGCTGTCATCTCCACACCCTTCCTCATGGGAGGCCTTCCCAAACTCTTGCATTCCCACCAGCTTCTGTGAGTAACTTGAAGCAGGGCTGGCTCAGTGTGGATGCTGGGACTCTGCTGCCCTCCTCTGGGACAGCTCGAGCTCTCCGTAGGAAGCAGCAGCCTGGCAGTCTGAGGAGCACAGTACTAGAGATATTTGATGTTCCAAGTGCAAAGGGATTTCAGGACAACCTTACCTGGTATCTGCAGCCCTCTGGCCTGGCCTGAAGTGCTGCACTGGTGTAGCTTTGTTGCTTGTGCTCCTTTTGTACCTGGGTGGCTTGTCCTTGTGTCTGTTCTCTCTGTGCTGTTCCAAGCACTGAGACACGTCCTGGGGTCACCCAGAATAGCAGGGAGTTACAGGACCTCTGCAAGTACACCTAGAGCTTCCACATCTTAACCTGGAGTTCAGTTGGCAGGTGGATGGTGGTGCAGAGGTCTTTATTAGCAGGCAGGTTTTGTTCTTTCTGTTAAAACAAAAACAAAAAGTATGCTTTTGTGGAATGAAATACAGCTCTCTTTTTTTGTTTGTTTCCCTTTGCAATTCACTTCCCAATCCACACTCTGCTGTAGTGACTCTGGGTGCGTTAAATGGCCATGCTCCAGTGCAGGACAGACGTTTCACACCAGCTTGCTCTGTGGACACTCGTTTAGTCCACTCTGTCACAAGGGCATGCACACACCTGGGCTGCTGTTCTCTCTAAAAGGGACTGCACTGATGCCTTGGTTTAGGGAGCCTGAGGTGAACCAGAGCTGTATTTTGCCCTGCTTTCATTGTCATGAGATGTGATCTGAGTCTCTAGAACACTGGGAAAGCTGGCGGGGGGCTTGTGAATACACCAGTGGGGTATGGGGACATAAAGAGCTATATCTGAGCTTGCCCTGTGGTTGTACTGGGCAGGTGCAGTGGTGGCCTCCTTCCTCTGGCCACATAGCAGCTCAGGCTTGGAATGAACTGTGCTTTATCAGGGCTCTGATTCCCAGGAAACCTTCTTTTCCTGAGATTCCTACTGCTTTTAGTCTGTAACAGGACTGTGTACTGGAGCACAAGTTCCTTGGTACCACTTGGTTTATCTAGACCTAGTTTCCTTTGCTCTGAAATGTGAATTTCATTCCTCTCCAGGTGATTGTGCTATTTCTCTTTTGTCTGAGCCTCAGTGAAAAACCTGAATGTTTCCTCTCTGTCTTGCTAGTTCCTGCTGATTTTCCATAAAGCTGCAGCTGGAGAGCTTGAAGAGGACAGCGGCCTATTGACTCTTGCGAAGCTCTCGGAGATAGATGTATCCATTGAGGGAGTCAAAGGAGCCAAGAACTTCTTTGAAGCTAAGGTATGGTGTGGCACAGAGGAATATGAAAAAACTCAGCTGTAGCTGAAGCTCAGCTACCCAGCTGTAGCTGAGTTTCCTTTCAAATTTTGTTGCACTCTAGCTAGAGCCTTTCTATGGCTCAGTCAACACACCAGAGCAGTGTAATTCAGTCTGTCTTCTGGGTCTTACCCTGGTAGAGCTGATTGGCTAACCTGTGTCCCTGTGGCTGGGACTAGCTGGCTGACCTCTTTTAAAGACAAATGTGTCCTGAGAAAACTAATGCAATAGGGTCAGAGTTTTCCCATTTTGCAAAACCTCCCTCAACCAGAACACTCTGAGTTTAGTGGTGAACGGAATGTTTTGGAGTATAGTATTTCAGACATCTCTTTCTCGAGCAGCTCTCTGTAACCTTTGGAATTAAAATTATTCTGCAGGGTCCTGGGGTTGGCAGAAAGAGCTGTACACCATCTGAAGCTGACAAAGCACCCTTTCTGAAAGCTCTCTTGGAGAGAAAATAATCCTGCTTGTTTATATAAGAAGTTTTTTCCCAAGAGCCTAACACAGCTATTGCACAGCAGATGTACTGAGATGAAAGCTGGAAAAATAGCCAGCAAGTAAACAATGTCTCTTTGATCTGCAGATTATCCATGGTGTAGTATGATGTTCTCAGATTTGGCTGTGATTCAGAGTGTTTTCTGCAGTAGTTTCTCCCACTGCATACTCACAACCTATGCCCTGCTGCCTGCTTATAGAAATAATGTATGTGACCCAGTACTGATGGCATTGTTTTGATCACGTGTTAGTGACTTATTAGTAAGTGACCTTTCTTTTGTTGATGTTAAAGTTAAGGAAGGTAACAGGTATTGGGTGTAAATACCCAAGCACTGCCGTGTAATTAATACTTGAGCTGTCCTGACAGAGGATCCCAGCAAGCACTGGGAGGTGCAGCAAACAGTTCTGTGTTGCTCATCTGGGAGTAGCTCAGGCTTTGGCTCTCCCTCTGATGCAAGGCTTGACGCTTGTTTATTTTCTCTCTGTCTCATAAAGGCTCAAGCCCTCTCCTCAGCCAGTAAGTTTGAAGCAGAGATAAAAGCTGAGCAGGATGAGCGAAAGCGAGAAGAGGAGGAAAGGAAGCACCGCCGAGCAGCTTTCAGGGAGTTAAAGTCTGCATTTACCCAGTAACCGACCAGCCAACATGCACTCTGAAATTGCACACGACTTGGTACGTTTCCCAGATCAGGGCTCTGCCTGGACAGAACTGCTTGGATCCTGCCTAAAACTCATCACAGCTTCGCTAGCCTTCCTTTCCTGAAGATCCTCCTGAGTTCCTAAGGGCACAACTCTTGCAGTTACTATGCATTCATAATGATGTGAATAGTAGGAACTGTGTACGGGCTGTTTGCTCTGAACTGTTACGAGCACATCACCCTAAAGCAGAAACAGCAGGTAGCAAATCATGGGTGAGCACTGACAAGTGTCATGTTTGCCTACTTCATTCTTTCCTATACATCGTTTTTCTCTTAATCCTGTATTAATTCATTCCTTGCTTACAGGCAAGTAGTGAGATCTTGTGTAAGTCAGGGTGTACAAAGTACAGCTTGACTTCCATATGTTTGTACTGCTGTTGGGTGTTGTCACCCTTTCCTTATTCCTCAAAGCCCCGTGTCACAGGCACTGTGAAAACACTGTGAAGAGAGAAAGATAATTACTAGGGACATGGATCAAATTCACTTTCATTTCCTGTAGCATTTTCTGCCACCCAGCATTTTGAGTCTTCCAGTTTTTCTTCTCTGAAGTGCCATAGTAACAAACCCTTCAATAAGAGGCGAGATTTCCCAAGACTTCGAAGGGAGGAAGCTGGCTCTCTTAAATGAAGAATTGAAAACTGAGTTGCCTGACCATTTATCTTCTTTCACATTCCATCTCATTTAGTGTACTGTACAGCTTCACTGTTATTTTCCAGCCTTAGGCAGCTGTATCTGTTTTTAGGGGGTATTGTCAGCTGAACAGTGCAATTGGATGGCACACTGGGGTTTTCTTTTTGGAAATTTGCTCATAGCCTGAATCATGAAGGTGACATTGTTTGATTTCATTAGAGGCACAACAGAGGACACCAGCACAGCATACTGAGCAACCCCTGCTCAGAGAGCAGGGAGGTGGTGAGCACATTTAACTCGAGGGCTTGCACTATACTATTAGCCATTTTCTCTTGGAAACACAGGAAACTTGCCCACAAATGTTGAGATGCCCACTGCTTGTCTGGATATAAACATTGTCGGTGATGGCAGTGGAACTGTGTTCCCTCAGAGACCTCTCTCAAGACATGGATTTGCTCAAATTCTGCCTCTGCTCTTGCCCCAATTTGTGGCAAAATTTTAATCTTTTTTTTCCAGAACAAAACTCACTTGTCATCTTTTCACTTGTCTGTTTTGCTTCCTAAACTGTGAGCGTGGAATAATAAATAGAAAAACCTCTACTCTTTAATGTCAGGTGAAAGAATTGCTAAACAATTAAACTGTGTATATATCTTCACAGATTATATTTTATAAATCACGCTTTTTTAGCTAAATATTTATAATTAAATGTTTTTATACTTTACAACAAAGCAGATGATTTCATCTTCAACTATTTCTCCTGTTGCTGAAATGTAAAAATAAAGCATTGTTATCTCCAGTCTTGTCTGTGGTTTATTTCAGGTCCTTGAATATAGCATTTTTCACAAATTACAGTTATAATCCCCAAAGCTCAGCATCCTGACTCGGATGAGTGGGGGAAGTGTTCAACCCCTTCTTGATAACACTTCTGCACAGCAGTTCTGGTGTAAAAAGCCCTAATGTTTGCAATTCCTCAGAAAGGGACATGGCTGTGTAAATACTTGAAATACTGCCCACTGCTAAATGTTGACATCTGAAGGTTGTCAGCCTTTCCTTATCTCAAAATAGCCTTTGTCTCAGCTGCTGTAGTGCCCCAGCTGGGAGCTGGGCAGGTTGCTTCAGCTAGAAATGCCTTTGCATTTCCAGCTTCTGTCTTTATTAAGGGAGAAAAAAGAAAAATACGTGGATATCTGAAAATGCGTCCAAGCATTTTGTTCCTACTACTGCAGATCTGCTAAGTTTTGCTGGCATGGCCACACTACGGAGGGGGTTCAGGAAGAGGTTTAACCATGCCTTGTTTCAGGTCCAGTGGTGAAATAGAAGCCATAAATATTTCATCCCGTGCAGCTCTGCTCTGTGCTGATACATTCACTTTGTCTATGAGTCCTTGGGTCTGAGAGGTCAGGTAAAATCAGGGTGAAGTTTCCTTATTCTCTATTCCCCCAGGAAAATTGCAACATTGCAGCTCTTGATTTTTTTTTTTTTCCCTTTACAGCATAGGCAAGCACTGCTGACTTGTGCTGCTTTGCACATGCAGCTGGGTAAGGAGCCCAGGGCTGCAGAAGAAGAGAGTTGAAAAAGGCTTTCCAGTGGTTTTATTTTAATAGAATTGAGTCAACTCCGTCTGACAAGTTTTAGTAAGGAAATGATCATTGTCTGTGGTTTTGTTCAATTCAAACAGGTGCTGTTCGTTGCAACCTGCACTCAGAGCAGTGAACAGTAAGTGCTTTTGGATGTATATTTATTTTGAAGTTGCAGTTGACAATTTTGAAATTAGCTTTGCAAAAATGGACATTGGGAAATTAATTGCTTTCTAAATTGTTCTGTTTTACTGGCAATTATTGGATTGGATAACAGTGTCATTAGGTTATGCAGAAGTACTAAAGAGAAGTTGTCTAGCTATATCTCCCACCTAAAACCATGTGACAATACTTAGTTGTATTTACCTGTAGTTTATCTATTACAATCTTTGATGCTCTGTCCTTTTATGCCTGATGTCACCACAGGTGGCTCTCAAAGGTCCTGGCAATCTCAGCTCTCTTTAGTGATGCCTGCTGGTACATTAATCCCTGTCCTGTATTTCTGACATGCCCCAAGTAACTTAACTCTGTGATGGCAAGTAGAGGAGTTTGATGAAAAGCCTGTTGCACTTAGTGGTCTTTCTCAGAAGGGACAAAGACTTGCCTCAAGTCATTCATCTAGAATGGGAACTCCACGTAGTCCTTGATCCCTGAAGGTATTTTGTTTAACATTTCCCAGAGTAGGCAAAGTACAATAGAGGAGTCACTAGCACTTCAGCTAGCACCGAGGGTGGGTTCAGCCTATCTGGATGCTCAGATTGCAGTGGATTTCTCAAGGATGCTCCTGTCACAGCCATTGCCATTGGCTGCAGGGGACAGCCTATGGCAGCAGGAAGTCTCACCTAAAGAGCTCAGGGCGGTCACAGTGGAGAGAAAGAGAAATGGTGTGATCAGGCTCTTCCTGGCTTGAGGTTCGGGGTTTATCTGTGAGGATTAAGGTGGCAAATTAACATTTTAACCGTATGGGAGTGTCCAAATAAATCCAAGAAAGACATCTAAAAGTAACTGAGTGTTGCAGAACCTTGTTTGTGGTATTCTGTCTTTCAGCATAAGCCACCTGAGGTGACAGATGCATTGAAGTGACTGACTTTAAAAACTGCAGTTGGATGTTTGCCTGCTTTGCTGCTGTTTTCATTATTTTTAGGGATGCGACAAATGAGGACGTGGAAAACAGAGGCTGCTGAGAAGACATTGACTCTTCCCAGACAAAATCCCTGGTTATTTAAACAAACGGGGGAACCACTTTTCCAAGGAACAAAATGTAGGAGTGGCAAGGGGAAACATGACTGTGACACAACTTTCTGGGCTGCTTTATGATCATTATGTATCATTTCAAAGCTGTGCTCTGTGTTCATAGCTCTACTACTGTACTGAGGGAGGCAGGCTCTTGCCTCCAAGCCAGAATGGGTAAAAACAAGGGTTTAAGGAAGGTTTACAGTTTGTTGGGGATGCCGCTTCCCTGCACTTGGATTTTTAATAGTGTGGATGAATTGGCACAGTAATCAAGGGCTCTGAAGTACATCATGCCCTTGGTACCCAGACCAGTTGCTGGGGTGATTTCACACCTATACTATATCAGCTGATGCTATGTCATTGAGCCATGCAGGAATTTTACTGCACAGGTACGGTCTTCAATTTTCATGAGATTCTCCCTCTTCTGCTTGAATGAGTGTTGTGAAAGATTTAAGATGCATCTGCTATTACCGAAAGATTGTCATCTGAGTTTCCTTGAGGTATTTTACAGAAATGCCAAGTTCTGCAGATGAGGCATGTTTCAGATGCTTCTTGAATTTGATTTTTTTTTGTCTCAGTAATATAATGTTTGTGCTAATTGGGATAAAAAATTTCCACAAGTGCTAAACATCTCCCATCTCAGATAAAGGTTGTCTTAGAGCATGTGAAAATATTTTTGAGTGCTCAAACTCACAGCTGATAAGTAGAATAACAAGGCTTCTGCAATGAAATTGGAAGTTCTCACTGACAGTTTGAAATGCAGCTCTGTCTCCCTCCCTCCCTCTCTTTATCGTTATTAGTATTGGCTCAAGCTGTGTGACAACAACCAGGGGGATTGAATGCAGCTCATCAGAGGCCAGCCCTTTTCTAGGGAGCTTTGCTTTTCCATACCAACCTCCTAATGGAGAAATTCCATTCTAAGGTTTTTGGGTGAGGTAGTCCTATGTAGCTCTCAGCTAAAAATAAGCCCCGAGAATTACAGGCTTTCAACCCATTAGCTCATAAGAATCACTGGTGCTCACTGTTGCATCATTTTTGGCTGTCCTTCAGTACACGATGACAAGTATTTATTCACCTAGAAGAGGAGGGGGAAAGCTACATGGGTTGTGGCTGACATCATGATTGGAGTGAAACTGTTTCAGCTGAAAACGCTTATACCTTCAGCAGTGCGTAACAGCCAAGAATAGATTTTTTAGGCTGAAGGAACCACATGGGGCTATTCTGCATCATGTACTAATATGGGTCTGGGGACTAAAAATAAACTGGTATTTTTAGCTGAAGAAACTTTGCCTTGAGCTCCTGATTTTTCCATCAGGAAGAGTCAAAATAAGTATCATATAATGCCCTTTCTCTGTCAGTAGCAGCAGCACCCACTGCCGCCTCCCAGGGTGACTCCCACGGCAGCGTGTCCTCAGGACTCCTCCAGAGCCCAGGCAGAGCAAGTCCAGCCCTCGGTGCCTGGGCACTGTGAGTGCTCACACACGGTGGCTTCTCACACAGTTTCTTGTGGCCACCGATAAAGCTGAATTGCCTCATGGAACCACACAGAGGGAACAGATAAGGCTGAGAGCCACACTGCGCTGCTGAGGCCGCCTGTATATGTGTGTGTGTGTGTGTGTGTGTGAGACAGCGGCGGGAGGGGGGCATCACAGAATCATTCAGGTTGAAAAAGACCTCTGAGGTCATCGAGTCCAACCTGTGAGTGATCTCCAGCTTGTCAACCGGACCCAGGGCACTGAGTGCCAAGTCCAGGTGTTCCTTGAACACCTCCTGAAACAGCCCCTTCCAGTGTCTAATCACCCCTTCTGTGAAGAATTTCTTCCTGATGTCCAACCTAAACCTCGCCTGCTGCAGCTTAAGGCCATGTTCTCCCGTCCTGTCCCTGTTCCCTGGGAGCAGAGCCCGACCCCTCACGGCTGCACCCTCCTGTCACAGGGAGTTGTGGAGAGCAAGAAGGGCCCCCCGGAGCCTCCTTTTCTCCAGGCTGAGCCCCCCCAGCTCTCTCAGCTGCTTCCGTCAGACTGGTGAACCTTCCCCAGCTCTGTTCTCTTCTCTGGACATGCTCCAGTCCCTCAATGTCTTTCCTGAACTGAGAGGCCCAAAACTGGACACAGAACTCAAGGTGTGGCCTTACCAGTGCGGAGTGCAGGGGGAACTGGCGCAGTGATTTGATTACCGGAGGGTTGGGGCAGGGCGGAGGCGCGGGGAGCAACCGGCCCTGCCACCTCCCCTCAGGGCTGTAAGAGGAACGGGGCGGGGCGGGTGGCTGCGGCGGGCTCGCGCGTCCGGCAGGGGGCGCTGGAGGCCCGCCCCGCTCTGGGGTGGGTCACCCGGGAGGTGGGCGGGAAGAGCCGCCGCTCATCCGGGTTCCGCGGCGGGGGCTGGGGGCGTGGCCTCGCTCTCACGTGACGCTGCGTGGCGGCGCACCCGCCATCTTGTGTTGTTGGGCTGAGGAGCAGCCGCGGTCGTGAGGGACTCTCCGCCCGGGAGCGCAGGTAACGCCGTCCCACCACCGCTCGGCTCCGCCGCCGCCCCGGCCACCCCCGGCACGCNCCGCGGCTGCCGCAGCACCGAGGCGCCCCGCGGCCTAACCGGGAGGCGAGGCCGCCCCAGGGGCGGGAGGTGCTCCTGGAGGGCCCCCCCTGCGCTTCCCATGGGCCTCTGCAGGGGTCGTTGGAGCTGGGGCGAGCGGGCCTTGAGCTCTCCATGCGGGTACTTGGTGCCTGTCAAGCGGCGGCGGGGCGCCCGCGGTTCCTCACGCCCTCCGGGGCCGTCTCCCCTCGCACTGACCCTTGTGAACTCGCTCGTCCCCTCCCAGCCCAGCGGGAGCGCCGCGGTGAGCCCCGCTTCGAGCACGCCCAGCCCTGTCAGGTTACACTGGCCGAGGAAGAAGGGAGCTCCGAGCCTTCTTCCGCGCAGGCAGCAGGGTGTTTGGAGCAGCGGTGACCGCCAGTGTTTGACTGGAGAGGCCTTGGCAGGCTGAAGAGAGCATCGATCAGAATTGTGTACGTTTGGTATTGATCCAAGACAAGTAGTTTCAGTGTCAGCAGAGTACTTACGGCTCGTTCAGTTATCTGTGGTTGCACTTTGAAGTGGGACAAGGTGTAGGCCAAAAGGAGGTGTTGCCAAGTAGTGCTTCTGGAATAAAAAACCATGCTTTCCCCAGTAACATTCAGTTCAACGTTCGTGGTGTGCTGCTTTTACTGTAATTCTTGAACATCTGTTTGCTTGGGTGGGCGGGGAAAGGACTTTTGAATTCTGATTATATTTTTCTAACTTCTTGCTGCTCATTCTATTTTCTTGCTTCAGGAGCTGACTTGGGCAAGTTCCTGGAAAGTACGTGTGAATTTTTTTTTTTTTCTCATAACTCTGCTGGTTGCTTTTGTTCTTAAGAAACTCTCTAATAAACAAATTAATTTGCTGTTTTGTGAATGGAGCATTTGGTTGATGCAAAGTGTGATAATTGGAAACCTTTGTAAGCAAAATTGGTTGCAGTTGTCACCAACAAAAGCTTTGTTTTGGTGGTTTTAAGTTCTGTTATTGGGTGGTGACTGCAGTAGATAATAAGAGCATTATTACTATGAGGTGTTGGTTTTTTTGCCGTATGCTTGAGTAGGTATCCTCTGAGCAGTTAGCTGATGCCGGTGTGAAAATGTGTGACCTAATTGATCCTGGAGGTGCCAACAGAAATGCTGGACTGTCCATGGCCCCTTCTGCAGCTGCTTTGCTCCCCAGGTTCATGTAGTTGTACAAGTCAATTGATGTCAGTGCTTATGTGTTGATGTTAATTTCTCAATGAATGTGTGATTTAAAAAAAATAAAGTTTCTGTCTAATAGTCAGCTGGATTAAAGAGAAGGCAGAATTTTAACCCTGGAAGTTGGATGTCACCTCTTATGTTGAGACTTTGATAACCCATTTCAGTATCTGACAATATTGTGTATAAATACTGGGCTTGGCTCTCCCAGCCCCGGAATACAGGAACGTGCCTGGGGACAGCTGGACACTGTATTTCTTTTGGAGCCTTTTTCTGAATGGTTTCTTGAGCCTGTGTTTTAAGGCAAGAACATAGAACTAAAGTGTAATGTGGTCTTGAAGCAGGAATAATTTGTTTCCCAGGGTGCTTACGAAAAAATTTGATACCACAGTAAAACCTTGGACTCTCACAGATCCTCTTTTTGTTACAGGTGTTGATCTTGAGGATTGTAAAATATCCTCAGGAGGTCCTATTAGCGCTTTTGCTTGCCTTTCTAAAATATACAGTAAACTAAAACTACGATCTCTCTGATTATATAAGTGAAAAAATGCTTGTAAATAGACGGTTGAGGGCATTGTAATTAATTTTTTCCTTATTGTTTTACTCCTGGGTTGAGGAAAAAACGGTGTGTAAAAAGGGAGCGCAAAGAAGGTTTTGGGTTTTTTAAGGAATTGAGACTAAGCACCACTGTATCTCTGCTAAGGCCAGTTGTCTGAATGAAGTTCTGTCGCAAACTGAAGTTCCGCATACCTGAATGTAAGAAAAAAATTGACAGTTTTTTAGGATCTATAGATACTTCATTAAAAAAAAGCCAACTCTAGATGTCAGAGTCCCATGGAACACCTTGTTGGGACAGCTGAGTAGCTGAAGGCTTTGCTGGTACATCTCTCTGCTGAAAGATCTTTCTGTTTAAACCTAGAAGGGAAAACACTGGTTCACAGTAACTGATGAAGATGAGCTGGGCATTATGATCTGTGCTTTCCCCTTTGCCCTCTCTCTTCATTTATTTATCTATTTATTTTAATTACTAAGAATGTGAAATTTGATTTTGCCTACTTTTGTCTGGTCTTGTAAGTTCAAGTAACTGTCATATATATGTTTCTTATTCTTTCATTGAGGTCTTTAAAATTCTTCCTTAGGATGTTTTAAAGTATGGTATTAAGTTCTCTCATAGTCTGATTTAGGAAAAAAAAGGAACATTTCCAAGCATTTTTTCTTAATTTTTCTGTTTTTCTTACTTTTTTTCCCCTTCAGTGCTTCTGCTCAAAGATTAGTGGAGATAAGCTGTATTTAATTCATGTTAACAGGTAAAGCTATGGGGCAGAGCAAGGGAGCCTTCTCCCTTACAGAGCTTGCTAGAGATGGCATCCATTGGATGCCTTGGTGAGGAGAAACCTATTTGTTTACTGAGGAAGCATTTGCCTTGAAAGAGGCTCTTTCTTTTTGTGGTTTTCTCATCAATTTATTTTAATTCATAGAGTGACATTTGAAATCCAAGATGTGTGAAATGCTTCAGGGGGATGGGGCTTGCTTTTATGGGAACAAAGTCAGTTTTCTGTCCAGCTTAGCCTCTCCTTTTATCTCTTGCTCTCAACTCCAGAACTTTTTTTTTTATTGCATAAAGGATCTGGCTTGAAAATCACCAGAAGTGAGAAAACTTTTTAGAAAGTTTGCTCAAGGTGTGCCAAAGTTATGGATGGAACTAAGAATTAAGTGCCTTAAGTGACAAGGTCTGTACGGCATTGGCCCTCTTGTGGTTGGTGGTAATACGTGTGTGGATATATATAACCAGTTTATCATGGGGATGTTTAATACCATTATTTTTTCATGTTTGGCTCAGATGGCAGCTGGGGATTGTAGCAGGATGAGGTCTTTGCATTGCTTTGTTAGGAGCTGAGGTTGCCGCTGTGTGTTGATTACAAAATGTGTCCACTTCTCTTTTTTGGCAGAGGGAGGGCTTTCATTTAATTTCCTCTAAAGGTGATTAAACATTCCTTGAATTTAGACACTGTAGAGATGGCTTGATGTCTGCATGGGAGACTAGCCTGCCACTGAATTTTTTTTTTTTTTAAAGGAAAGGATGCATAAAATTGTTTTGATGCATCTGAGGTTTTTTGCAAGCATGAAATCGAAGTGTGTTTTTTCAGGAGTGAGCCTCTCCTGTAATCCTTAAAGCTTGCAATATATAGAAGCTGGATATATAGACCTCAGGATTATAGAGAAAAGCAGAAGGAATCCCATGAGCTGTGGAGAGGTTGTAGAGTGTGTAGGTCAATGAAAAATTTTGATGGATATTTAGAGAATTGTTTTAAAATACTGCCTTGTTGACTGCCTTTTGAATCACTTACTAATTTTTGATTGTCTCAGCTAGTTATTAAAACTGTGCATTGTCATCATTCTCTTTTTGGCCACATGCTTAAAAAATCTAGGGAAATAAAGAAAAATTGCTTGATGGTTTTAGTGGGTCTTCTTGTATATGTGGTTTGTTATTATAAACAGATAAATAAGCTTATATATACAGTTACAAAAAACAGTTAGAAAAATATTTTTGTACTGTTAAATAGTTATTATTCCAGTGAAAGTAACCATGATGCATTGCATTTTGTGAAGTGTTTTGTTACTTGAAATTTTGTCCTTTTTATTCAGTAGATAAATACTTGTTTCAAGTTCTGGTTACAGTGAAATAGTTTTTTAAATGTTCCTTCTCTCCCTGTATTTACAATAAATGTAAATTGCATTCTGTTAGTAGTATGTTATTGCAAAGATACCGGCTTGTGTGACTGGGAGACTCAGAGGCTGTAGATGTCCATGGGTAGATCAGTTTGGGTGAAAGCAGATGGGATGCCTGTGTGGTAGTATGTCTGTTCAGACTGGAAGAAGCAAGGAAGAGATACGCTCTGGACACTCTGGAGATGACTTTGGGTGAAGTTTTGTGATGATAGATAGCTGAATAGCTGAATTTACATGCCTTCGGCCTTAGAGTCAGAATGTCATGTGGCAAGGAGTTGGTTTGGCTGGCAAGTAATGGATTTATAAACTAATTTTTCTGAGCCACATGTGTTAGAATCTGAGGATGATGTAGTTGGAAGAGCCTTTGGTGGTTGTCTGCTCCAGTCTCCTGCTGAAAGCAGGGCTGACGTCAGTGTTAGACTGTGTGTGACAGAAAGTGAGTGAGGCTGATCATGGAATAGCATATGGCAAGGTTTTTATGTAAAAACATTTCATAACTTAATAAATCAGAGGCCCCATTCAACCACCATTAAAACCAATGGAAGCCTTTATGATAGGCTTAGTTAATGCTGAATCATCTGCATATGCGATTTTCTCTGTTATACTAAGTTTTAAGAGTACTATGGCTGGGATCAGGCTAACATCACAAGTCAGTTTACAGAGATATGGTTCTTAGATCAAAACAAATTTTTTTAGCAAATTTTGCAAAAGTTGATAAGCTGTTAAAAAGTATTGTAGTTCATATGTAGTATGCAGTTTGATACACATTTTGATTCTCTCTGTTAGAACATTTTCTTAAACACTCACTGTTGAATGTTTTTTTCCTGAAGTATAGGATGTCCCAGAACTGCACAAGCAGGAAACCTTAAGAAACAGGGGGAGAGCGGGGGGAGAGAATTTCCAAAGCCCAAAGAAACTGCTTATTTAAATGACATTTTGAAAATGAACCCCTGAACCCTCACAGCAACCCAGATCTGTTAATTCAGTGACTGTTTTTAGTGAATGTAGTCTGAAGCTGTGTTCTTCCACTTTGAAAATATGTATGGGCTATATAATGTGTGTGATGAGTGGGAAAGAGGTGCTGCAGTGGGGTTTGGGTTGCGTTCAGTCTGGCTGCTGGCCTTGCTGGGGAGCAGGTAGACAGACTTGGCATCCTCATCCGTAAGGCCTTGTGGAAGGGCACAGACGAAATATTTATCTACCGGCAAGTTTTCTGTGTACGAGGTAGACAGATGTGGAAGTGATTTTTTTTTTTAGCTGGAAAGTGAGCACTGGCAGGATTTTGGGATAGAATTTGGAATGAGAAGCATTTGTGTTCCAGCCAGTGGCAAGGCCAAGGGTGTGGTTCCCTGAGTCTGCTTGGAGCTTAATCGCTGGTGTCTGCCTTTGGCTAGGAGTCTGGTAGTAAAGGTGGAGGTCACGCTGTGTTCTGGTGGGGGAAGTGGGAAAAGCGTTCGCTTTTGGCTGTGTGCAGGTGAAGCAAGAAGTGGATAGCTCTCCAGCCTACCTCAAACTACCAAGTTCACAACAGTAGGTAGGAAAGGAGGAAAACAACTGTAGTTGTGTTACTTAATGTTCTAAATTTTTCTTGGGTTTGGTTATTAGGTGTGTAGGTCTCGTTAGTCTCTTGTGTCATTCTGTCCCTGAAGCTCTACTTGTATTTGTCGTTCTTGACCAGGGTGCAACATGTTGCAAGCTGGGGTGCTCCATAAACCTTTAAGCGGATCTGTGCAGTGAGCAGAGGAGTGCCAATTTGAAAGTGCCGTTTGAGGTAGTCATAGACAATTTTTGATCAGAAACTGCTGAGAGATTGAAATACTTTTGCAAGGATTGGAAAATTCACTGCCTTTATCAGGAATAAGGTTTGGTAAGCCAGAAGGGACTCCTGTGACTTGTCTGGCATCTTGTATAATATGACTAATAGATTTTTTTTTTCCTGATTAATTTTCTGTTTAAACTAGAACACACTTCTTAGAAAATCATTTCACACTGACCTAAAATCAAGTAACTTTGTTGGTTATCTCCAAATGTCTTGCTTCAGTCTCTTCACTGAATAAACTTGGGTCTTCAGATGTTTTTATCTGTGTGATCATTTACAGACTAAGATATTTAATTTTTTTCTCAAAGCTCAATAAATAGAGCTTTTGTATGTTGTTGGTGTTTTTTCTCCTCACTGCAGGGCATGTCTGTCAGGTTCTATCAATTTTTGAACACCTGATTTATCAGCTCTTTTGCCTCTTACAACAGAAAGGACACCGTATCCCTTCAGTGGTAAAATTTGGTGTATATTTACTCTGCATCTTCTTTTTCCTGGGTTTAGTGGTTTTTGTTAGCTCTTTTAGTCAATGTTGTATCATATATTCCTTTTCAGTTGATTAATGTCATAAATCTCAGCGTGGTTTCAGGACTGTGTTTTTCCGGAATAGTCTTGCATTTCTTATATATCACCCGTGTTTTCTGCTTGTGAGTCTCTTGACTTTGCCTTATTCAGTGCAACCTGCTATACTGGACTGAGTCATTGAATAATTCATGATGGTACTATTGATGATGTGTCATTTCCATTATTTACCATATCCACGTTTGTCGTCCTTAGGTTTTAGAAGTTTTGTGGGCCAGTGTTACAAACTCTGTAGAAAATAGCTTCTTATCTTTTACTTGTTTTTGAGAATTCTGTCTGAGATGGGTTGTTGTAGATTCTTTAGAAGAGAAGAAAAGTTAGATTGTGATGATTTGAGACTTTTTGTGTGGTTCTGAATGAGTTTGTCCTTTTTAATGTTCTAGTGAATCGAAATGTCCTGCAGAAGTTGAAATTTACCTACTCATTCAAGCAATGGCATTTCTACTCTTACAAAACTATATTTTGATTGAATGTCTTCCGTAAATCTGTGTTGCCTGGCCTTAATGATGTCAGTGTCCTTTAATCAGTGTTGTCTGCTTTAGCCAGTGATTAATATCACACAGACAGGTAGTGTAGCCACTTGAGTCATCCTGTTTACCATAGTACTTCAAAGGTGGCTTGCATATAGTTGTGGATCATCTTTAATATTTCAAGAATTAGAGAAAATCAGCATTAATTACTCAGTCAGCCTGGTAATTTTTTTAAAAAACACATTTACTGTCACTGACATTAGCTAGCTCTAGTAGCTGCCTGTGGAATGTTTTCTTGCTTGCAGAAGGTGAAGTTTTGTCATCTTGATGTAATGTTGCTGTTGAATGCTGGAGCACTGCTGTTATGTTCCTTCTCCGTGTTTATTTAAGGAGAACGCATTTCCTTGCACTTAAGTCTGCTCACATTGGATTTCTTTTGTGTTCTTTGGTTCTCAAATTTTCATCCAATTTCTAGGTTTAAAAGACTGTTTCAGACCTACAGTAGCAACAGAACTACCTTGAAAGGAACGGATACTTTTCTTCCTAAACATCTCTAATCAAAGAGTAGACCATTTCAAAATAAAATAGCTGTGTATAGGAAGGATCAGTGGTATATCTTTTTTAGGTTTCCAAAGTTAGTAAAAAACCTAAGCACACAGCAGCCCCAAAGCTATATGGTAGTGGATTTTTTGTTTGTTTTTGTGGTTTGTTTTTTGTTGTTTTGGTGTTTTTTTTGTCTGCAGAAAAGATGAGATGGGCAGACCTGAATGCAGCCATTGCCTAGACTTAACTTGGAACACTGAGAATCTCAGTCTTGGTAGCCTCTACCCAGAACAGCAGAACGTCTTGGTGAGACAGATTGCCATGGGCTGCAAGCTGAGAGAATTCTGTAATGGAAATGTAGGAATTTAGCATTGCCTGAAAATCTTAATGCCGGTGCCCATCAGTAACAAATGAACCTTAAATGGCAGTTATGTGAGGTTAAGCAAAGTCTGGAAAACATGGTAGTTTTGATCTTTAAAATCTCTGAAAACATCTTTTTGTCTAGATATTTATTAGCTAGCTGTATGTTTTAAATAAAATACCAGAGCTTATGGGCAAAATATGCCACAGTAATTGTAGACCTTCAATTGAAACATCTTACGCATTTTAACACGTAAATCTGGCCAGTAGAATCAAGTTCTGGCTTGTGTCTGTAGCAGATGTTTGAGAGCTTTAATACATTTGTAAGGTACTAAATAGTGAGCTTGAAAAATAATTTAAGAAACTGCAAGCTTGGTAAAATAGCCGTTGTTCCTGAAGTGAACCAGTGAAATGAGTGTTGCTGATGGCAGCTTCTGCATGTTTAATATTACCTGTTAATTGTGAGTGAAAGCCACTTAAAGTCTTCATGTTATTGGATTACAATTTGTGTCTGTTCAGACTAAAAGTACTAAGCAGCTGACAAAGTAGGGGTTTTTTCCTCCCTTGAGCCAGCCTACAGGTTGTTGGTGGGGTTGATGTGATTTCTTCTCTTTTCATTCCTGCATGCTGATGGCAGGTTGGTGGCTGTAGTATCACCCCAGGAAATGGGGTCCCAATTCCGGTTTACGAACCAATTCCATTTTTCCCAAAATATACGGGAAAACCCCACCTGTTCGTAGGGTTGCACTGGCACCTTGATCAAGTATTGACCTTATTTGAAGAAAACTTTGGAGAAAATGTTCCTGTTTGGAGGAGTGGTGGGAAGCACCAGGTAGCCTTCTTGCCCAAGCAGTAGTGTTAACTGGCCATTATCAAAATACTGCCTCAGTTTCTCGCTTCAGCTTGAGGTTGCCCCTGTGTGCTCTCTGCTCGTATAAAATCTGTGGCTGTGGAGATTCCTCAATCAGTAGCCATTGATTTGGAGAAAACCTTGACTCACAAAACTAGCTGTTCAGAAGGGGGCTTTTCCCTCATCAAATTATATCAAGGAGGAAATGTTAGCTATATATTATTTTTGTAATTTGCCGTCATTGATTAATGAGGAAGCAGCATTTTAATAAAGACCAAAATCAACATTTCAGTTATTAATATTGAATTTTAAGACCCAAGAAAGTGATCTAGATAATAAAGATGTGATAAGTTCATGCCTTTTGCGTAGCCAAAATGGTTAAATTTGTGACCTGATCATTCATTCCCGTCTCCTAATTCCTCATGCTTTCTCTTGCTCCACCCTGACTTTTGCCTCCTGTGATGTGAGTACTGCCTAGTCCACTCCAGCTTGCCTTTCCAGTTAGTACAGCTTCTCCTGCACACGAGCCAGGTGAGGTGTGCAGTCACTGTCAGAGGTTCCTTTCAGGTCAGCTTCCATGCTCTCTCCTTCTGGCTGCCGCTTTGAGAACCAGCAGAAGCAGCACAGGGTTTCTGCTCCCTCTGTTTCATCTGCTCTGACGTGGCTTAGTGTTTTCCTCTGGTGCACTTGCTGTCTTAGCTTTTCTGAGCCTTTCCCCTATTCACTGCCCTCCTCCTCCCAAATCATTGCCCATTTCCAGGGTGATTCTTGTCCAACATTTTTCTCTCAGCCTTGCCTGTAATTTATTTTTCATGTGCGTTTTTTTTCTGGGTAATGTTGTCTATTCAGTTCACCTGTGACACCTATTCAGATAATCTTCACATCTGTTTTATTCTGTTTTGGGTTTTAGGGGGGGATTCAGTACACTTTCATTCACTTACAGTTGTCTTGTTTCCAGTTCAAAATTCATACAGTCAGAACTTCCAGGGATGGAGTAACTTACCTGAATGCAATACAGAAGAGGAAGAGTTCACAAAACAAAGTGTGGCGGCCAAAATGAGGGATAGGGAAAGCCATGTAGCAGCTCACTGGGATGAGACTAGCATTCTTGTAGGTACTAAACTGCTAAGGAGTCTAGTAGAGAAACATGACACGGCATCCTCAATTTTTTGGGAAGGTAATGCGAAGGCTGAAAAGTGGGGCCTAGTGGGTCCAGAACCAGTGAACAGCTTGATCCTAACTGGTTTTTAGTGCTTTGTCTTTGTATCTGATGCTTTTCAGCTGTGTTTTCATTGCAGTTTAACCCTCAGTGCCAGCCTATTTGGTATTACTGATACTAGACTAGCTTTAATGTTAGGAGTTAAAGATCCCAGGTTTCCTGGTGATGCACATGGGTTGATCTGAAAACTCTCCACCCCACCTCAGCAGGAGGATTACAGGCATTGCAGGAAATGGAGGGACAACCATCCAATTAAGGCTACTAGGAATTGTGTTAGAGGCTTGTCTCTGCCCAAGGGTGCATGACGGTTTACTTGAATTGCCCCACAGTATTTTTGTGTGTGGCTGCTGCATGTTGTCTTTGAGTAACTTAGCTTTTATTTTGATTTTCAGGATGGTGAATGGATATACCTTGAATGTTCTAATGAGCTGTCAGCTTCTTCAAAAAGGCAGCTCAGATCAGACCAAAATCATCTCAGACTAGGCCTGTGAGAATATCTGGGTATTTCTGTATTAGCTTTTGGTGCAGGTAATAGGGATAATCCCATTTCGTTGTCTAGAATTGTTGTGAAAATAAAACCATTAAGATTTGTATATAAATTACTTTGTGTATGGGACAAAGAGGATATGGCATGTCATTAAAATACATAGGCCAAACGTTAGTTGGTGGGTTTAGGCTGCAGGGAGTTTTATAAGCATTTGTAATCTTACGCCCAAAATATTTGGGTAAAATCTGCTCAAGCAGTTTTAGCTATTTGGTTTTAGTGTATTTTGTCATTTTCTAGCTTTGAGGGTCTTGATTTATTTCTTTAATATCATTACTTCTGTGACATATAAGAAAACATATGTTTCCTTTATTTGGTTTTGTCTTGTTTTCTTCAGTAACTAATTTGCTCTTTCCACCTCTGTCTCCTCGGATTTTGTTTTTCTTTTTCGTCACCTTTTCTTGCAAAGTACAGACAAACGGATGAAGTTCCTTATTTAGTCCCTGGATCTATTAAGGGATATGGTTCTGATACAGCAAAGTTCCCTCCCTGTTGTTATGAGTTCTTCAAGTCTGATCAACCAGTGTCTGCAGATGATGCTTCAAATCTTTTTATTTTCTTGGGCTTTACCTACAGTGTGTTTGGTTTTTAAAAAACCAAACTGTCTTCCTCTGCAGATTTGGATGCTGCTGGAAGGAAAGAAGAGCTGTATTTATTGTGTGAAAATACATTTCTTCAGAACTGCCTGGGCTGGACTTGGTTCTGTTAGGGAAAAGTTCATAGCCTTACCTTAGTCTTGTTCTTTCCCTCCTCTCTGGCTTCATCTGCTCTTATCCACACACTCTGGATACGTAGGAACTTGACCTGAGCTTTGCTAGTGTCTGCAGGACCTACCTTGGCTAATAGCAATGAAAGTAGCTGAAGTCTTAAGTTATGCATTTTTTTTGCTTAATAAAACCAAGAATGAAAGAAATACTGTCATTTGCCTGCAGAATTTTGGAGTATGTTGTAGCGTTGGATGTACTCGATCTTTAGAAGGCTTATTTTTCAAGACTGAGCAGTGGAAAATTCTTGAATACTCTGCCACTCAGCTGGCAAATCAGTCTTGCTGTAATTCTAGTGGGGTTTTTATCCTCTTGTAATTGTCAGGAAGTGGCAATTCTGTTAATTAAGCATTACTGCTCTTTGAGAAGAGGATTATGCATCAAGTTCTCCATGTTTGTACAAATTGTTTCCTCAGACATCCTGATCCAGTGTCCTGTTTGAGCTGTCAAAAGAGGGATTTAGGGAAGAAATCTTGATGCAGTTGCTCCTATACTAGTAAATCAATCTGTGTTGGAGAGCTGAAATAGATTCCTTAAAAAAAACCTTCCATGTAGTCAATATTTTCACTTCTTTGTGTGACCAGGTGTGCTTTTGTATTTTGAGTTAATCTATGAAGGGCTGTATCAATCCAGCTGTTTTCATAATAAATATTTTGATTTTTCAGGTTCACGCTTTTTAAAAAAGAGGAATAGAACAGGAGAAAATGGCAGCAGAAACTCAGACACTTAACTTTGGGCCTGAATGGTAAGTTTTGTCTGTTTTGTCAGACTCCAGAACTTGTCTAAAAGGAATTTTTTTCCTTTGGAGCAGAGTTGATTATGGGAGTGAATGGGATATAATATTTCTGTTTTGTCCTACTTCACCTCAGTCCCTGGTCTGTGATCGAAAGCAATATTATAAAATTAGTCTTCACTTTGTGAATTGGCATTGTGTATGAATTGAGTTGGGTTTTGTGTTGTGTTAATGCGTAATATTTACCTTGCTGCCAAGCATTTGAGGGAGGAATAATGTTTATGATCTCAGAGGTGTGCACAGAATAATTGAAGATGGGCTTATCCAGTCTTTCTATGTGATGCATGTTAATAAGGAAGTTCTTAAACTCTCCTCACTATACTTAAATCTATAGCTAAGCAAGCTTTTTCATTTCCCACTTTTAAAAAACCCAAGCCCTGTATGGAATATGGTAAAAGTGAGTTTCGTGTCAGTGTCCTGCATGTTTGTATTGAAAAGTGTCGGGAAAAGAGAGCTATTGTGTTCAAGGGAATCCATGCTGTCATACAATTTCATCAGCTGTAAGTTTTACAGCTTGTCTGACATGCATGGTCCTGACTTTTGCTAACGAGCAATTGCACAGGTGTGATTATTCAGTATTTGTTCCAATTTCTTGTTAAAGTATTGGCGATTTCAGTTACAATCAAGAATTCTGGGTGGTGTGGTTTCTGAAGAGTGATTGATCCCCAAGTGTGTGAATGGGAATGTAGAGTGGTTGTAGGAAATACAGTTGCTGCATAGCATGTGGTAGGACTGTTACTGGAATAACACATTCACTTTTGCTGACACATTTCTATACACAATGTACAGAAATTGGAGAGGATTCAGTGAAGAAGTAAGATGTGATTTGCAGCCTGTGAAACAATGAGAGCTCAGTCTATTTTGTTAGAATGAAAGAAGGTTAAAGAATGAATTTATCACTATCTATAAATGTACCCACCAGGCAGGTATCTTGTGCTGGAGTGCTCTTCAGTGTGAGAGACAGACATGATTAGATTCTTGATGGATGGAAGCCAAAGCTATATTAGAAAAAGAGAAGGGGGAAGACAATTCTAAAAAAAGCACGTATTTTAACAGTAACTTCATTGCTGTGTCATAGTGAGGTGACTGTCATAGTGAGTCTCCAGTTAGTTTAAAAACCAGATTAGATTATGTATGGAAGCATATATTATACTTCAGTGAATTAGTAGATTTTTACAGGAGTAATGGAACATAAGATTTATAATTTTTCTGTTCAGTTGCCTTATAGTCATGTCTGTCACATGAGCTGCTGTATCACTTAATGGTGAAACTGTGGGTCACGTTTGATCTGGATTGGTGTTGAACATTGTACTGAGCCATCTAATCCTTTAAATAATTCTTCCTCAGACATGATTTGTTTGGAAGTGGTATGTGGAGGAACTGCCACGGGGTGGCACCAAACTAAAAAAATAAGATCAACATTTGACTTGCAAATGATTTTTTCCTTTCTGTTTAAAGAACAATAAAACAAATAGAAGCATGCTTCAATAATTAGGTGAAAGGTAGCCTCTGAATCACTATTTTAGTTTAGAGCACCTTACCTTCCAAGGATTTTTTGATTGCTGAGAAGAGCTTTTATTGTTTTACTTGTCTAAGTTGCCCATCAAAGGGAATGTAAGAAAATGGGCAGGGTTTTGTTTCTTGACACACATATCCTTTTGTAAAATGTTCTTCAAACTCAAAAATACTGAATATTTGAGTAGCTGAGGAAGCAGCTGTGTAGAATGAGACTAATTCACCTGCAGAGTGGGAATAATGTACAATGGTAAGATGCTACCTTCAAGAAGTTAAGTAACTTACTTGTGTGGGATGGGATCAAATGTAATAGCATATTTATCTGTTACCATAACTTAGATTGCCACTTGCAGTATCTCTGAAGTAGAGTGTCACTATATTTTGTACATATTTTTCTTAATTTTATATTTTTCTTTTATTGATAGCCTAACTTAAATGGTATATACACTCTAAAAAAAAAATCCATTTATTTTAACTTGTGGAAAAGGGATTTGTGGTAAGGAAGGATTCCAGAGACACAAGAAGAAACTTCGTTATAAAATTTACTGTGCTGTACTGTTAAACTTCATGAAACAGCTGAATAAACTCCTTCCTTAGCTTAATATTTGCTGCACTCTCCTAGCATAGTAAGAATTTTTCTTATCAAAAAGAAGCTGTTGTCATTAAGATGTCCCACTGATTTGTGTACAGCCTGTGTAAATAGCTTAGGCAAGGCTCTAAGCAGGTATAGCTGGCTTGCTATATAGTCAACATAAGAGTTTTCCTGGGGCAAGTTGAATTCCTTGATGTGCTCATGGGAATTTTTCTTTTCTTGCTTTCCTGGTTATGGGTAAAACAAGGGAGGTCTTCCACTCTTCCTATTGAAGCACTGAGATTTAGAGTTTTGAAGTTAAACTGTTAATGTCTTTACTTTCAGTATTGTATTTATTTTGTTTGTGTCATATCTGTAAATGTGCAGAGGGGTAATAGCACAGGCGAAGATATTCTCAGTTCAATTTCCATTATTTTTCTGCTTTCTTTTAGGCTGCGAGCTTTGTCTAGTGGTGGGACTGTGACATCCCCTCCTCTGTCTCCGGCTTTGCCGAAGTACAAACTAGCAGACTATCGCTATGGGAGAGAAGAAATGTTGGCACTTTTTCTAAAGGATAATAAGGTGAGCAGGAAGAGGAAGATGGCCTGATGTGTATATTCCTAATGACAGTCTTGTGATTAGGAATAGTTGTTTGTATTTTGTGATTATGGACAAAGAAATCACGTATCCCTTGCAATCCCAGACTGAAGAGGGCTGATTGTGGGGGGTTTTCATGTATGCACTTGTTTGATTGCACTTTTACCACATTCAGTATGTTTTTGGGGTTTTTGTTTGTTTGTGTTTTTGTTTGTTTGTTTTTGTTTCTTTGGTTTTTTCCATTTTAGGGGTAACTTCCTGTACCCCAGAGAACAAAAGAAACTTGATTGCCATATTCAGTCCCACTGCCACAGATGACTGCGGGTTAAAGTCTCCTTGCAGCTGTGCAGATTTGCTTGCCTCAGTAGGATTTTATTTACTGTAGTGCATAATAGTTATTTGATTCAGCTACAAAGTCAGGCAGTAAATCATATGAGCAGATCATCTGAAAAAAGCAAGAGGTCTCTATTTATCCCATTTTAAGTCAATTCACTTTAGCAGGTAACTAGCCCAATGAGAGCAGTCCTCAGGTATCTCACTTCCTGGGAATCAGGACGCAGAAACAATGACATGTAATGTATAAGAGCAGTATAGAAAGTCAAGAACTTCCTTCTGGTTTCACTTGACACAAAGGTTCTCAGTGATGTAAAAGAGGATATAAAATTTCAGAGATCTTTCAGGCAAATGATTAATACATTTTGCAGTTGTAAACGTTGGGTTTTTCTCTAGATGGTGACAGTGGTTGGTTGATTGTTGCAGCAGACTTGGAAGTCTGAATCCTCCTGAGAGCCTTACCCTTCAGGGAGGACAGGACTGCAAGAAATGATATCAAGATTGTGTCTTGAGCTTGGAATGGAGATGTGCATGCACAGCTTCATGTTCCTGTCCTGTCTTGGCTGTGTTGACATTCTCGTACAATGCTGGGAGCCCTGCATTGCTTAAACATGAATTTAAGGGCATTGAATGTCAAAGATTTTTCTAAGTCTGTTAAGTGTGGTATAGCTTAAAGCCATGCTTTAGCATGCAGAATTGTCCTGTTCTACTTCAGGAAACTGCAATTTAAAGCTTGGTGTTATGCTTGAGTAGGTCAGCCAGTCAGAGGTCATTGTTTTTTGCGGTTTGTGTTTGTTATGTCAGATGATGCTGAGACGTCTGCTGTTGGGGCTGATTGAGAACAACCCTCGAATATCCTGTGTTACAGGAAGTTCTCCGATCGTTATGAATGATCCAAAAGAATATTTTCATCCTATGTGTTTGCCCGAAGGGCATTATGGTTAGAGTATGTCTTTCTTTTGATACCCACATGTTTCCACGGTGTTGAGTGATTCTAGTTACGAAGACTGAGAGGACTCTTGAGAATGGTTCTAGTCAGCTAGTAGATGTCAGCAGTGTTTTTAAGCTGTTGCATCTCTGGTTAAAAGAGACTGACTGAAAGCAGGAGGACTTCTGCTAGCATATATCGAAATGAAAAAATGTCTTATGAACTAAATATTTTTGAAGCAGTTGTCTGTTGGCGTAATTAGAGCTCATTTGGCTGTATGTAATTAGAGCTTCTTGTCCACATTCTCAAGGTCATATCTATTGATGGAGCTTCTCATTCAAAATTAGTGTTAAAAATTTATTTGGATTTAAATCATTAGTGTTCTCTGCATAATCTATACATACAGTTTTGTTGTACTTGGCTTTTTTTGTGTGGTTTTTTTGGTTGGCTGGTTTGGGTTTGGGTTTTTTTTTCCTCTTTCCTGGTTGGTTGTAAATTGGAGTTGCTTACTTTAAATCGAATACAACCTCTGTGCTGTACGTGGTAATTTTGTTAATTAAAAATCTGGCTATAATAATGCGTTGAAGTTAAAAGCAATAGTTTCTAATTTACCAGATGAAATGTCACTTGATTTGGATTTAAGCTGCAGTGGTGTGTAAGTTTGAGTTCTGATGTCTGTGGCCTTGTGGGTGGGTAATGCTTTGGATGCCTTGTTTATAAGAATTTTTTTTTCTGAGGGTTGTAAATTTCCAGCAGAGTTATACCCACCCCCAATAAAAGTTACTGGAAGTGCTGGGTGAATGGAGACAGAGTTGGCAGAATAAAAATTTTTTGTGAATCAGTGTGTGTGGCACATTGAGTATTTCCACATCCCTGAAGTGGAAATACTTGGATGTAGTAGAGTGCTCTTTTTCTTTCATGCAGATACCTTCAGACCTTCTGGATAAGGAGTTTCTGCCTATTTTACAAGAGGAGCCCCTGCCACCACTGGCACTTGTACCTTTTACAGAAGAAGAACAGGTTTGTATCTTTTTTTAAAAATCTTTAGATTGTTATTAGTGTAAAGACATAATAAAGAGTATGCTTCCATTAAGAAAAACAATAAAATTTGAGATTAGTAGGTTTCAGAGTGTACTAGTTTGAAAGCAAACCAGCAGGAGATTCCAAGTCAGATCTACAATTTAATAGGAAAATTAAAATAAAGGCAATAGTACAGAAATTCTGACTTAAACTGAGAGAGTGAGAGTACGATCTGACACCCTTTTGGTCAGGGTGGTGCAGCCACCGATTAAATGGTGGCTGCAGTCCTATTGGAGTGACAGATGGGATGCTGTTGAAGCGGTGATCCTGTAGAAGGGTCTGGTCTTTCTCTGGCAGTCCAGTGGCACATACTGAGCTGGTGTCCTCTGTGAATCCAGTTGGTAGTGCTCTCCTGGTGTTCCAAGCCTCAGATTATATCCGGGTGGGAATGCTTGGTTCCTCCCCCTGGGTGGAGCATATCACAATGGGATGATGTAATCCCGTGAGTCATGCTGGGAGACCTTGATAGCCCATTAGCAGAGATAACCCCCTCCCGGGGGCTATCAGGGCTGAGTCATGGAGAAGATAAAGAACACTGCCCCACCTATTTTAACAGTTTATGAAGATGGTAATAAAATACATGCTTTTGGTTACACCTTTTCATTGTAACCCAGGACACAGAGAAAAAAATTATGAAAGCATACTGTGTCAGCATAAAGTTTAAATTCTATCCATGCGCAATTATTGTCTTAAATTTGAAAAAATGTTTTTTCATATGATGTTCTATTGAAGGCAGACAGGTTGTTAAATCCAGGATCATCATCTGGGAAGTATTACCTATTTTTTAAGTATGCACCATTTTCAGATCAGTGACATTTTCTACAGTTTTTTACCACCTTCTCTTTGGTACCCATAGAGTCACAGAAGTGGCTAAGTTCTCTAGCCTCAGTTTTGTGTTCTTTAGAGAAGTGCTGAAGTTTTTTGACTGTTAACATTTATAAAGAAGATGCAGTACTGTTAACTGCTCTGTATATAAGCAGTTGCTTGTTTATCTCCTCCTTTGGTGTCTATAGGTATATAACCATATAGAGGTGGACAAGATAAGAGTGAGAACAGGTAGTCCATAAGGATTCCATTTCAAGGATGACTGATCTGGGTCGTTTGAAAGCTCTTGCTTTAAATTTGATTCCTAATGGAGAAAACTGCCCTCCTTCTCTGGATAAATGCCTCTGACTTGTGACTCTGAACTGATTCCCTCTCTCTGGCTGCCAGAACTTTAGATTTTGCAGTTGCTCTCCAATTTGTCATGTTTCTTAGCCCTTTTCTTACTTGATAATACTGTGGTTTGGGTTTTTTTTGGTTTTTTTTTTTTCCTAATGGGAAGCTGAGTATTTTTACTGGCTTGAGTAATTTGATTATTGCAGGGGTGGGTGGTGTTACTATTAGTTTCTTAAGGTATCAGAGCATCCTCCTTCCTTTGCCTGCCCCAGGCTGTTGTGTTCTTCAATTTTTCATTTCATTTTGTGCCTGGGTGTTTTCGCATATCCTCTTCACCTCTTCTGGGCTGCCTTCCTCTTCAGAGTTGGTCCATATTTCTTGTGTCTCTGTAGGATACTGTAATTTCACACAAGATATTAATGGTTTAGTTTTTAATCAGCAGCTATGTTTGAGTTCACATGGATACACTGTAAGTACTTCATGTCATAGTCTTAAAAGGCAACTGAGATTGAGACTATGCTTTTATGGGAAGTCTTATCTTAGCTCCTGTTCTTGAGTAGAAAGAGAAAGGATTCAGGCAGCAAGCCCCAGAAGTGGTCTGCCAGACATACGGTAGCACACCTAAATGTTGAACCTTTGTGTAATTGCCTTTGAACATACTGTTTTGCTGATGCATAGTGGAGTCCTTCAGGGAGGACTACAGGCCTTTTACAGTTTGAGGGGATCCTGACTTTTGGTGATTGTCAGGATACTTGTGCCGGTTTGGCCAA
>VZTD01002938.1:0-60689 GCA_013397725.1 Rhagologus leucostigma
GCCTTACCTTTTTCTAGTGCAGTTTGGATTAGTCCATGTCAGATGGTGGGACTGTGCTTCCACCCCTGGGGCAGTCGGTTCCAGGTGTATTGCACACCCCTCCAGGGGAAGGCAAACTGAGGCCTGCACTCTGGTGCCAGAGGAATGGAGAAAAATGCATTGGCAATGTCANCACTCTGGTGCCAGAGGAATGGAGAAAAATGCATTGGCAATGTCAGTAGTGGCGTAACACTTCGCTGCTTTGGACTCCAGCTCGTACTGAAGCTCCGACATGTCCGGCACAGCAGCGCTCAGTGGTGGAGTCACTTCATTCAAGGCACGATAATCCACAGTCAATCTCCATTTTCCTTCAGATTTGCGCACAGGCCCGATGGGGCTGTTGAAGGGTGAGTGGGTTTTGCTGACCACCCCTTGGCTCTTTACCTCACAGATCATCTTGTAGATGGGAATCACAGCATCTCGAGTTGTTTGGTACTGCCGGTGATGCATTGTTGAGGTGGCAATTGGCACTCGTTGTTCCTCCCCCTTCAGAAGGCCTACTGCAGATGGGTTCTCTGATAGTCCAGGCAAGGTGTTCAGTTGCTTAATGCTCTCTGTTTCCACAGCAGCTATTTCAAAAGCCCACCTGAGTCTCTTTGGGTCTCTGAAATACCCGCTTCAGAGGAAGTCTAAGCCCAAAATGCACGGGGCCTCTGGGCCAGTTACAATGAGATGTTTCTTCCACTCTTTTCCAGTCAGGCTCACCTCAGCTTCCACCAGGGTCAAGTCTTGTGATCCGCTTGTCACGCCAGCAATAGAAACAGATTCTGCCCGCACATGTTGCCATGGGATTATCGTACATTGCAACCCAGTGTTGACTAAGGCATCATATTTTTGTGGTTTTGATGTGCTAGGCTAACGAGTCCACGCAGTCCAAAAACCACGGTTTTCCCTGGCCTCTACCTGGCTGGAGGCAGGGCCCATCTACACCTGGTTATCCTTCTTTCTCTGGGTATACATCTTAGAGGTTCCTTCAGGGGGATCAGACATGTCATCTTCTCTTCCATCATACCTGGCAGTTCGGCTACAGGCAACTGGAGCTACTTCTTTTTCGACAGAACTTCCTCTCTGAGTCTTGTGCTCCTTCAATTCATGCACTCGTGCTGCCAGAGCAGAAGTGGGTTGTTTATCCCACCTCCTCATGTTTTCCCCACTATCACACAGGAAGAACCACAGCTAACCTCGTGGGACGTACTTTTTCTCTCTATTTGGGGGACATCTATATCTGGTGACAGGACTTCTGATCTGTACTGCCGAGATTTGGAGAAAGCCCTCCTTAAGCTCCTTCTTGAGTTCCTAGTGATTCTTTTCCACCTTATCTTCCAATTTCTGCATATGTGTTTCCACAGCTGCGATTCTTGCATGTGTTGGGCCATGCACGGCATCTGCATGTGCTCCGAGCTTCATCGCCATATCCCGCACCATCTCAACCTGGTCATTCTTCGGTTTCATCATTGCTAAAGCAGAAGTGTATTCTTGTGGTCCAAGCCATATGAGTTTTCGCCACATCACTGGTGTACATTTTACATTGTTTAGATTCTTAATTGTTGGGTCATCTGTGAAGACAATCTGTACCACTGCCAGTTCTCTCAAGTGCTGGATTCTTTGTTCTATGGTCTTCCACTGGGTTTGCTGCTCATAGAAATTATCTGCGCACAGGTATCTTTTTTCCATACCTTTCAAGATCCTTATCCAGAGACTGAGAGTGTCAGACCTCCTTACCGTCTCTTGGTCGATAGTCGGATCATGTGACAAGGATCCCAAATGCCTTGCTTCAGTACCATCTAGCATTACAGTATCACCTGCAGCGTCTCAAATACGGACCATCCAACTTATTACGGATTCATCAGGCCGTCAGGTGTAGTCCTTTCTTAAGCTATGAAGGTGTTTTATGGACATGGACTCAGTAATTGTTTCTGCACCTGAGTCAGTTGCTTGCTTTGAGGGTCCTTCACCTGCATCATCATCATCTTTCACTGGGCGATCGATTTTGGTTGTGTGCTTTTTCCTCGTGACAGGAGCAACTGTCACTGGCTTAGGCTTGCTGTCTGGTTTGGCTGCAGCCTGAGTGACTGGGGTGTCTCTTGATTTATCTTCCTGCCTCTCTGCCTTTATCTGCTGCCCTACGGTATCTAGCACTGTGCCAGCATATGCCAAGGCCCAGCATATCGCAATGACCTTTTTCTCCTTAGAGTCGTCATTGCATTTTTCTTTCAGATATTTTCCCACCTCAGCTGGGTTCTGAATTTGTTCAGGGGGGAAATTTTAAGCTATTGGGTCAGAGAATTCCTTCAGGGTTTGGCCCATATCCTCCCATTCTCTACACCACTCAGGATTTTCCACGCCTGGAAAACTCAGCCCTCATTCTAGACAAGCTGCAAATGATATAGAGGAAGCCTACCAGATAAAATACCAAGAAGGTGGTCTCTTTAACATCCAGGCGAAACTCAACATTCTCAAAAGGTAATGTATCAAATTTAAAGGGGAGGGAGATGAAAGGCTGAGAAACCCCATCTCCTCCTCCTCTAACAAACTGGGTGCAATTACTAATAAACCCCCAAAACAGGCTATTGAAATTAAGGCTGGGATTAGGATGGAGAAACCACCAATCATAAACATTTGAACAACTGCCAGTACCTCTGTTAACTTCTTATAAGTCATTATCACCGAGCACAGCAAAATAAAAATCCGGATTCGTGCCCCTGCTCTGCAAAAGTTACAAACTGGGGACAAAATTAGTGCAATTTGTGGATAAGCAAACAGGCCTAGGGACCAGAAAGACTTTAGTACCTCAAGCCAGAGAGACATTCCGGACTCAAACAACATGGTGACTACTTTACCCTGATACAAAGTAATTAAAACCAAGCCAAAATGTAATTAGTACAGGTTTTTTCGTTTTCCTCTGAGCCATGCGTTGGGCTCCAATAAATATTTGTGCCTGTTTGGGACAAATTTCAGAGGAACGTCTGAATTTGAACATCCTCTTTTAGGAGGCAGGTTACAGGCACACCTCTCTCACCAGGTTTGGGAAAAAAAAGATTTTCCTCGAAGGAAAGTGAAGGAAAAAAACCTATTTATTCAACAAATACACAGAAAAAGAATAATAAAGCTAAATAATAAAACCTCTCACTGTGGAGAGAAACCTGGGAAGATTTTAAAGTCCTTCTGCGGGTGTGGTCTCTTCCCTCCTCGTCGGAGCTGGGTCGGCCTGGGCCCCCTCCGGGCCTAAGGTGGAAAATTTTCCCAGTGGGTTTTGGTGTCCTGGTGTTGAAACAGTCCAGAAGAGAAGAAGGGAAAAGCCGAGGTCCCAGGAAGAATCTTAATTCTCAGTCTCTCTCCGGAGAAACAGAGCCGAAATGCCAAGAGAAGCAGAAAGGGTGCTTCCTTTGCTCCTCAGCAGCAGCAGCAGCAGCTAATCTCTGTGTCCTTGAAGCACAAACTGTTTTGAAAAGTTCGCTCAGTTTTTTCTTTCTCTCTCTTGCACCCCATTTTAAAAGCGCAGAACGGCTCAGGATCATATCTGGGCATAGAGCGGTGACAGGGGATACAACAGGATAGTCACCCTGAGACAATCATCCCCTCAGTCATGGTCTTCCAACACAGGGCTCCTGGGGTCCCAGGGCCCATCCTCTGGCAAGAGGTGATCAGGATGCCAAAAAGAACATCTCTGGAGACTTGCTGTCCTCTTAGCCAGCCTCGTTTCCTACCTCATGATGCAAGAGGAACAGAAGTGGACTTAAAACCACAGAAAATGCCCCATCAGGGCAGGAAGCATAGTCCAGACACTCTATCTAGCAGTGACAGAGGGGTTGTTTTTTACAGAGAGCAGACAATCCTGGCCACTAGCTGTGGTTTGTCATGATCCTGTCCCACTACCTCAATGCCCACAATGACTGTGTTTGGGAACCCTGCATCTTACCTTTAGTGTTTCTGTATGGACCTATTTTCACCCTGTACTGCCACCTGCATCCGCAGTTTGCTGGAGCAGAAAATTCCAGAAGCTTATAGTCAGCCATGTAAATAAACACTTGTCTCTGTATTAAGCTGATCAGCTAATCACAGTGAGTATCAGTTCTTGCTATAATAATGTCTCATCATTAATCACTGAAACACTAGTCTGCATTAGAAAGACTGTGCTAACCTAGAGGATTTTCCACTGTCTCAGTGGGAGCTATAACGTGTAACTGACAGCAGCACCTGATTTTAAAAAGCAACTTCAAAAATCCACAGATGCTCCATTCAACAGAAGCAAATCCTCCATCTGCCAAGAGGTGAGACTGTGGAATGGTAATTGCAGTATCCACGGTCATTGCATTTCAGCATCTCCACTCAGATAGCTAGAAGAAGTAAGTAATTATTTTTATTTGCAAGTCCATCCTGGAACTGGGCCACTAGATGTACCCGCTGGAAACCCCTTGTGCTTTTAAAGTGTATTTGAGGAGGCAGAGAAAACTGGTCCCACAAGTTGTTATGGCAGGGATGGGAAAGAGAAACACAGACGATGTGAAACTGCTGAGCAAAACTTATAAAATGGTCCAAGTGTTCCTTCTTCAGTGTCCAATGTAACTAGTTGTTGGCACAGGCTGCCAAACAAACGATATCACAGTATAACTTTCCCAGCAGCTTTGGGGGGTGGTTCTGTAGCTTGTTGATCCCCTGTCTGTGCCAAGGCTCATTTTCCTTAGTTCTTGTTTACACTGTCCTGTTGGCCTTCTCTTACCACACTCAGCCTGTTTGCATCGTAACCAGCTTTTGGCCGAAGAAAGCTTGTGACGTTCCAAGGTCATGCGCAAGGAAGAACCCCAAATTTTTTTCACAATAAAAAACAAAGACAGTTATTATGGTCGGTGCCTCTCAGGGCCCTGAGGACTTAAAAAAAAAAGAGAAGTTGGTTATCTTGACCACCCTCACCTGTGGCTTCCACTGACACACTGCCCACGGATGGCTCAGGAGTTAACATGTTTAGTATGGACTGCTATGAAGAAAATTAACTCCTATGATGGTGCCCAACAGTTGTAATCCCTGGTTCTGGCAGATGTTTTCTGCTTTTGATGGAGGTTTTGCCTCCCATGACAGCTACAGCTTCCCGGTGAATTTTGGGGAGAGTTTAACCATATACTGTTGTCATTGAGCAATCCCTGAGTGCTTGGAAAAGAAGATCTCAGAGCTGAAAGTTTCTAGAGCTGCTCTGAACACTCTCCTTGGTACAACCTACAGAAAATCATTGCTTTCTCTCAGGTGAAGTCCACCTGGTTATGTGGTTCCTGCCATATTTAAAACTCTGCCAGCTGTGTGATGACTGACTCAGGCTCTCAAGCAGAGCATGGACACTAATCCCCACTGGGTTTGGGGTACTTATTGTTCTGCTTAGTGCTTTGACAAAGCATGTGCATTGAAACAAAGACATAGAAATGAGGCAAAATTAGAAAGATAAATATATAGAACTTCTGTGATTCAAAGTAGTGTGAGAAGATTGTAGAAGGGCTGCTTAGAGTAGAAAAACATATTCTAAAATACAGATACATTCACTTGCAGCTTTATTTTTTCCACACTGACTCTTCATGAACTATCTTTGATGATCTGGGAAATTCTTTGCTTTCTACAACCTCACCAGTTAATGTGAAAGAACTATATTACAAGGATATCAGGATGTTTTGTTACTGAGGCACGCAGGTAAGTCCTTCCCACTAGCCAATTATTTTTCGCTTTGCCTGGATCAGTGCTCTGCCTGCACATCCTTGTGGCTGGCTGCCATTGCACTTCATTGTTCAGAGTCAGCCTCATAAAGCTCACCCAGCAGTGGCAGGGTGACACCAGTTATCTTAATCTCTTACGTTTCGGTTTCCACATATGGAGGCTGAACAAGAGTCTCAGTGAAGTCTGGTGACGCAGTGCAGCCTGCAGAGGAAATGAAGGCAAAGGTTCTGGGAGAGATAAAAGAGCCACGGGTGGGTGTGCTTATCAGAGTTGCAAAGTTGTATGCTGCCAAGGAGATGTATTCGTGTACCTACAGGCTTGTTTTCATATGCATTATTGCAGTATTATGCATACATATATATGTAAATATCCGTGAATATCTTCATGAGTGTAAATTCGTACATATAGGTTCATACATAAACACATTTTAGCCTTTTTTAAATGTGGAGGTCACAGAATAAATCTCAAAAGGCTCTGTGTGGTTCTTCTTTCTATAAAAAATATAGATACCTACTGAGAAAACTCCATTAAATCCAAGTAAACATACAGTGGATTTTCCTTTTAATGTCAAATGTGTCAGCAGCAGAACACTTGAACTAACACAGGATTTACCATTTCAAATTAAGTCCAGGAGGCAGCCTGTAAGTGGAGGTTGAGACTTAAGTCTCTGTGGCATAAGCCCCAGGCTTTTGTCACATTTAAATTTAACCTTTCTCTTTGCTTCCAGACTTCCACTTGGTGATGCTCACCTCTTTCCATGAGATCATTCAGCCAGAGAATAAAAAGCTCAGTACCTGTAAAATCCTCAGAGATTTGCAAATTGGGATCTTAGCTGATTCAAACCTTGTCCCTTTTTGTCTTCTTTGATGTCTGATTTAACTTTCCTTCTGTGCTCCTCTTTCTTCTCTAACCTATCCATCTTCCCTAATTTCTTCCATATATTTCCATTTCTAGGAGTCTGTCTCAGTCCAAATTTGTTACCAGATGCACGTCTTGGGTTTTGAGTGTCAGATAAGCTAAAAGACTCTTGAGAAAACGGAGTGGTACATGAGCAGACAACACCTCTGTAGTAGTCATGCTGCAAACCTGTTCTGCTGCAATCTCTTTCCTGGGAGACATCTGCAGGGACATAGCTCCCTGATGCTCTGTCCACCTCTTTATCACTTAGTGTGCATCCTGGAGGCCCTTTGTAAAATGTTCTGAAGAAACTGTGAAGCTTCTTGATTATTTTCCTTGGTGAATCTAGTCGTATGTGTACAGCATGGCTCTACTACCACCAAAGGGAATATTCTCATGAAGGTCCAAGGAACCTGGTGTTTTAAGGAGGCATGAGTGAGTGTACGTCCACCATTCTATGTACCCTTTGCTGTGTATGTTCCTCCAAAACACATTCAGGTTCATGAGGCATGCATGTGAGGGTGGTGGTTATTAAAAAAAATCCCTTTGCTGGAGTGGTTGAGATATATTCAGATGTTACCAATAGCTCAGCATCACGAACGACCTCCACATTTATCTCTAATATTACCTTAAGCAGCTTCTGTAAGGGGGCATAACTGACTGCATGAGAAGTAGAATAAAAACTTTTGCCACAGTTGTTTGAGTAATATGAGACTCCACCTATATAGATAACCCTTGCTACAGGCACATAGAAATTTAAAGTGATACTGGATTACTGCTGGTTGCTCATAAAAACCAAGAAACAGGTTTCCCACCTGGTTGTATGATCCTTCTAGAGGTCATCATCCTCCCCATGACTCACTGAAGCATGGTCCCCATAAACAGAATGTGCAACTTCTTCTAGAAGTATGAAAATTCGCTTGTGTGGCAACCTTGTCTTTCTGATTTTATTAGGGTTAAAGCAACTACTGAATTTGGAAGGAATTCTTCTTCTCACTTTAGGCTGACAGGACTAACAGAGCAATATTTCCAATTTTCTTTTTTTTTTCCTTTTGGTTTTCCACCATGTCATACAGCACATTCAACTTCCTGGAGACACCTGAAAATGTTGCTTTGCTAATTCCCTGCTCCTGCTTGGACTCATTTTTCTCTCTCCACTTCCTCTGGCAAGTTGCTGCTTTTCTGTCAGGAACTACTGCTGCTAATTTCTTGCAGATCAGACTAATCATGTCTAAGCCTAATTCACACCTGCTTATTTGTAAATATTTGCTGTAAGGAGAGGACAGTGCAGAGAGTACTACAGAACCGAAGCATTCCTGGTGTTACTGAGGATCATGTCCACGAACTCAAAACCACATTAGTCAATCACGTTTTTGTTTCAACAATCTCTGAGTGTTTGAGTTGCTCCCCTTCACTCTTCTGTGGTAGGAAACAATGCAGCCAGTGGGGAACAATTCTGTGCTGAGAAGTGAGGAGTGACCTTGCAGTAGAGGAGGCCCCGAGGGCAGATTCTGTGTTGGCACTGCCTGATGACCTGCCACAGCTAGTCTTCTCCTTGCCAGAGTCCTGCCAGTGCCTGAATCCCTACTCCCTCTGAACTCCACCATTCAAGTACACTTCTGGGTTTTTTCTGCCCTGGCAGGAAACTGAGTACTTTCTGACGATAGAATACTGAGAGCTTGCTGCAGAGAATACAAATAAATCCCCCCCTTAGCTTTACAATCCCACATCTGGATTGGCACCAAGGAAGGCAATGGCTTTGTCCAGGGATATCTACAGCTTGCATCAGGCTACAAAATAATTGTGTCACAAAACCAGAAAAAACTGTAAGTGACAGAGACTGATTCTACGTAAGCCACATGAAGAATTCTTTTGTAATCCCTTTCCTCTGCAAGCCGGTGTTGGGTGTGTCAGTCAGAGGAAAGCTTCTCACTAGAAACTAGCATTGTTTCAGTCATTTTTTTAGGTTAAATGGGAAATATTCTTTTGCTGCATCTTGTGAGAGTTGCAGAACTGATCACAGGAAGGTGATGCCCAGTTCATAATGCTGAGCAGATTTCTCAGGGCACTGGAAAATGTCTGTTCTATTTACATCAGCGAACGGATATCATGACCAATAGCTTCTGCAGATACTCCACAGGTGGCTCAGGTCTTGCTCTCAGAGTGTCCACGTGAGTACAGATCTCTTCTCAGTCGTGATATTTCAAAAATATCTGGAGGTTCCCTCACAACATGGTGTCCACTGCCAAAGCTCTCCTGGGTGCTGGGCAGCTTACTTAGAGTTAGCCTGAGAGTGGCCGCCCAGTCAGTGACCACAGCTCAGTGGTCACACACATGGAGTGTCTTCCTTGATTACATGAGGATCCAGGCTCAAGGGGGTATGACCGGTCCTTGGAACTCCACAGCAGTAATCCCACGAAGGGATGGCAGTAACCACCACCACCTGCTGAAGTTCCACAGACTCACAGGCTGCACATGGTGTCTTCTGTTTCCCACTTTCCATTGGGTTCTGTCCAACTTCCTTGTGGCATCTGGGTGTCAGAAAAGTGACATGCCACGCCACAGCTATGTGGCTTGATGCCATTTGTGTAGATGCTTTTCTCTCTTGTTGCACTGGGGATGACTAGAGAAGATTTGCTTTTCTGTTCTGGAGCTAGAGTTAAAAAAGAAATGTAATTTCTGTCTGCACTGCAAAACTGCCTCACCTGTTAATTCCAGCTTCTGGCAGGTAACCTTGTATTCTCAAGGCCAGATCAATTTCTGAGTGGGATCTCCCCCATTTGCAGTTCTTTGCTGCCAGGAAGTTGCTTTCATCTTCAGCCATTGGGATGATGCACGTAAGCACGATTAAAGTCACCATAAGGAAATACTTAGCTGAGCAGCATTAGTAAGGCCCAAAGATCAGTATTCTGATTCAGGAATGGAAACTGAAACTAATGTAAGACTAATAAAGGCACACCAGTCTCCCAGGAGGCGACACACGAATCCAGAAATACCCATGGCTGCTGTCGGTGGCAGAGGTAAGTACATCTATGTGAAAGGCAGGCTTATTTCTCCATATTCAAGTGTGGATATTTACTGTAGTTGTATCTAAAGGACTGGAGCGTAGACACAAATGTGTTTTGTTGGCACATGAGGATACACAGCAGACAGATGTGGATTCGTGTTTTATGTCTTTGATTACCATACCTAGAGTCTTAGGTCCAGCTTCAAAATATTAATATAATTTTGTTAACCTTCGTATGGCAGGAAGAATTCAAAACCCTGAAGAACTTTTACTGTAGAAAGAGATCTCAAAGGCATTTAAGAATGGAGCAATTTACTTAGCTTATCTATTCATCTATTTTATTTTCATTGTGATAAATAACTAGAATATTCTTAAAGAATCAGGGCAATAAGGCTGTGCAAGGAGTTGATCATGTCTCTGTTGATGTAGAAAATATTTTCTTCCTTTTAAAATGTAATTTCACTCTGTATAATTCATCATTTCTCATCTTAAAGAGCTAAGCTGAGGAAAAATACCTTTAGTATCTTAATTCTAAGTAAATTTTAAAAGAAACCTTTATTATATTATGTATAATACATAAAAACTAAAACTAAAATTAATTATTTTTATTTTATATACACTAAAAAATTTTAAAAAATGAAATTAATTATTTTATCAAATAAAATTATGGTTCCTAGATCCTTAAGTTTTCTATCGGTGGATTTTTACAAAATAAATAAGTAGCCTTGATCACCTGCAATTATTTTCCTCTAGACCCTCAGCTGGGAAGGGATGAATAAGTCATGGGGTCAAAGTTGCTTGCCACCATGGGAGATAAAATGTATATAATCAGGCAGGTCTGCATTGCCACCCTGTATGTATATTTTAGTCAGAAATCACCCTCCTTTCTGTACAGGTACTTTTTCCTTGACACTGATATTCTTTTAGTTTTTTTAAAAGTTACAGATTAAGTAAAGATGGGAAATTGGTTGTGGAAATGTTTTTGTCTAGATTGCCAAAACTGAGCACCAATGAGAAAATGGCTCAAGGTTTGCCTGTCTCGTAGAAGTGGTTTGGAAGATTTAAAGGGATAAGAGATTTGATTCTGCTCTTTGATTAGTCAGGGAAAAACAGATGCAGTACTGCTGAAATCAGGGAATTTAAACTTGAGCGTTTACACAATCAACCATAATGTGCTAAACTGAGCAAGGGTTCATGTACAACATAGCTTAAACAACCATCAGGTTCAACTTCCAGGTAGGAATCCACACCTCCTGCATCCCAGACTGCCTATCCTGCTGTGCAGGGATTACTTGTTAAGCCCTTTTAGAGAAAAGAGATTTGGCAGGGAGTGTATAGACTGAGAGGGGTCTGGACAGAAAGCGTAGAGGAAATTTTGTTTTCTGACCTGCTATCCTCAGTGACTCACAAATCTTTTCTGTACAGATCCCTTAACTGGAGTGAACAACCAAGGGTAAGAGATGTAGCTCTGTCACTGACTGCTGCCTGAGCTCCATGGCAATTTTCAAAGACAGCCTTGTGCCTTGTTTTATTCTTACTATCCCTTTCCTCAGTCTTCCTTTCCAGCTGCCTTACTGCTTTGATTGGTGCTGATCTCTGAGTGGTGATGGGGTTGCTTACCACCCAGCAGTTCTCAAAGAGGTGCTGGGGGTGTTCTGAAGTCTTCATCAAATTCCAGATTTAGATTGCTAAATTGCAACATTCTTCAAGCTGCTCATTTCTGATGGGAAAAGCTGGGAGTGGGAGGCCTAGCTGATACTGAGAGTAGACAATGCACAATGAGACCAAACATCATTGAAATCTGGGGATCACAATACTGCTGGTACTCTTCTTCAGGTGGAAGGTAGAGCCAAGAGACTTCCAAAGAAATTATTCGCCTAGCCAGCATCAACGGGTGGTGTACCTGCTGTATGAAATCAGGTGGAGAAGAGGTTCCATCTGTAGGAACTGGTGCTCAAACAATCGTGAACGACATGCTGAAGTCAACTTCTTGGAAAATCATTTCAATGACAGGCCACAAATTCCTTGCTCCATCACCTGGTTCCTTTCAACTAGTCCCTGTGGAAATTGCTCCAGAAGGATTCTGGAGTTCCTGAGGTCACACCCCAATGTGACCTTGGAAATATATGCAGCCAAGCTGTTCAGGCACCACGATAGCCGTAACCGACTTGGTCTCCGCAACCTGATAATGAATGGAGTCACTATACGTATCATGAATCTTGAAGGTAACCCAGCTACTCTTTGTCTAAGTGTGGACTGAAAGCTCTGGGATTATGTGCACTCTTACTTTGTAATAGAGGTGATGACTGGCTTTGGGGAGGACTAGTGAGTACAAAAATGTCACTCTCTTCTGCCGTATTTCTTCCCCAATCCTGTACAGGAGCAGGACCAGCATGGTCATTTCCTCTTGCCAAATCTGAACACGGAGAGTTAGAGGTTTCTCTAGCCATCCACACCTCCTTAATATGCAATGAAAAATTCTGGGCGTAAGACAGAACCCGTCCCTCCTAGAATACACCTGCAGATCAGCTTGCCAGCTGCATCAAATGACTGGTTTCCCTCGGCAGCTGGGGAAGAGAAGGAAATTGTTTAAAGGAGACTTTCAGACGATGCATCACAGAAGATGTGTCTTGCACATGTGCCTTTTTTGCACCTGTATCTTGCTTGCCTGGTGATATTTGGCTGTAAAAGTAGTCCAGACAAACAGCTCACAAAAAGGAATGTATATTTGAAGAGATGAACCTCACTTACCTGTGTGGATATTTACCACTGGAGTGTGTAGCTATAAAGCCCACCAGGTCAAACGTAATCTTAAAGGATGTTGCTTATCTTGGGGATACTGTCCCTGGGATTATACCACCAGAGCATTGACAGAAGCTCTGCCCACCCTATCAACACTAAGATCAATATGAAACTGCTAAATTGTTAGAGTGTTCACGCCAGATTTTCCCTGATCATTGGGGTAAGGCAGACAGATTAATGATTGAAGCGACTTGTCTGACCAAAGCTGTGTTCTCAAGCACAAGGCTGCCAAAAGGAGAGCCTGATCAGCTCTGACTGCATGTGCCACTTCCCTTTTCACTCCTGCCACTCACTAATTCCTTCTGTCTTGGCAAATGTGCTCTGGCTTTATGCCAGAGTGTGCTATTTGTGATAAGGGTTGTCCAAGCCACCACAATGATCAATTTCGCTCTCTGGCAATTCTTTTTTAGACATATTGCTATCTGTAGAGTTTTGGTTCCCCTTTCCACTAACTTATTTGTCTAGTTATTTGTGTATCCCTTGTATGAATATCTTTGTCCTTTACTGTATTCTTACTGAGAAACAAATGACTCACTGACATGTTAATGAAGAAAGAACTGGGCATCCTTTCATCAAGAGTGACTGGATATCTCTCTTCTTAGATTACAGTTACTGCTGGAGAAATTTTGTTGCATACCAACCTGGAGAAGATGGTTACTGGCCCCAGAACTTCATTTTCTACTACTTTCTGAATTGCAGAGAACTCGTTCATATCTTTTTGGTTAGTAGATGCCTGAAGAAAACACCAAGAGCGAAAATAAATGCAAAAAATCCAAGGAAAAGGAGGTTTGGATGACTCCAGCAATGGTGTTAGCAGAAAAGATAGTAGGAAAAATAAGCATGGGCTTGATGCTGCATAAGCAGAGGGGCAAGGAGGCAAGAGATTGACGAAGGACTGTGCTGCTACATTGTGCCTTTGTGGCCAGGAGCAGAGGGGAGAAGAGATTTAGCAGTATTCTCATATTTTAACCAAGGAAAGGGTGCATTATTTCAACCCTTTGCATAAATCAGCTACCAGTTCATTAGCTTGCAGCTTACTGGAGCTATTTGACCCCAAAAGCTCCTTCAGCTCTGTAACCATGATTCAAGTACTCTCTTTTTGCCTCTCAGGACAGGGCCATGGATTTTACTTAAGTTCTGAGCAAGTTCAAAAGCCCAGATGGGTGGATTTACCTTTAGGATCAGAGTTTACACGTAAGAGTATCATGCTACCAAGGTCTGCTTTCCCTATTTCTTGCAATACATAAAACTGCAGAAGTTATTTGTATGGCCTGATATCCTACTCTACAACAAAGAGGAGGTGGTCTACCGAACAGGACAGAAGACCAGGACCAGAGTTAACTGTGCGGCTCAGCCACCCTTTGTGGGGCAAGCCAGTTCTTGCTTGGACTGGTCCCTCTGAGCAGGAGGTCCATCTAAGCAGGATGGCAGGAGGTAGAGGAAGGGATACACAAAACTGCTGGCAGGAACTTAGAGTTGCAGACACAAAACTAACCTGTTTGTAGGATGCTATAAATGCCTTGTTTCATTTCTGGCTGAGAAAAAGGTACACATTACACTTCATTTCGGTCCCATCCACCCCAAACATTGCATAAGACTTTTAGTACCTCAAGACCTGACCTTTCCATTTCCTGTCTGAATAAGACATTCAGGTGACAGGATACGCAGCTACTGGCAATATCCAGTCAATCAGCTGATCTAACAAAGTACTTTATGCAATGTAGTAGTTTACCAGACACTTTCCCCTCGTCTTTCAGCCTTTCTGAGTCTCCTAATGCCTGAGATGATTAAATAATTTAGCGGCTTACGCACAATCAAGTGCATGGTGCGATGCTTGCCGGGAGCTGAGCAGAGCTGTCTGCTAAATGCTCACGAGTGCTGACAAACTGCTGCTGACTCAGCACGGTTCCCTGTGCAGCAGTACAAGGGGAGTCTGCCCTTCAGGTCTTGGTTTTAAAGAGCCAGCTAACAAATTACCTGTCCCAACCAGGCAGCCTTGATAATTTCTGCAGAGTCCTGCTGGCTAGGAAGCCTGCTGGCAGTCAGGCACTTGCTCAACTGCTCTGCTGTCTCAGCTAAACATGAGCCACCCCCCCAAATGAAGGTGAATAGGGCCCATCAGCAATAGTTCTGACTAACTACTGACCCTCCACAGAAGGAATGGGAATCTCTGTGTGCTCGGCCCTTTTGAACATCCTGGCCCGTTTTACTAATTACGCAGAGGTGTAATGAGGTGAGTGAGTTCCAGGCATGTGCTCCAGAGAAATACACACTGTTGCATCAAGCCCTGGCCTCCCTGGCAGGAGAAAGACACTGAGGAACCAGAGGGGATTTGGTGGAGTACCACTGCAAAAGGCAGTGGCTGGAGCAAAAGGCAGCTGGAGCACTTGCCCTACGAGGAGAGGCTGAGGGAATGGACTTTCCTAGACCCACAGAGAAGGTGACTAAGTGGGATCTAACTTCAGTTTTCCACTACATAAAGGCAGTAAAGACATTGCCAAACTCTCCTCGACGATGCAGAGAGGAAAAGCGATGTAACACACACAAGCTGCAATGAGGGAAATTCTGACAGGTCAGAAGGAAAAAGTCTCCCCTGACAACAGTGTGGTACTGGAACCCAGAGAGGCTGTCACCTCCATCCCTGGAGACACTGAGAACCTTCCTCTGAGCTGCCAGATCCAGCCTTGGAATTAGCCATGCTGCAAATATGCTGTTGGACTAGAGACCTCTGGGGGGCCTTTCTAACCCCCCAAAAATCTGCCTTTCCAGAGGATCCAACGCTTCTTCCCCTGCACTCAGTTATGCAAGTTGCCACCTTTCAAGTGCTTCTGTTTCTAAATGATCTGTATTTCTAGGAGTGATGTACATGGCACAGTAAATTATGAGGTGCTACCCTGTTGTCTGGAAAAATGTATCCCGAGGCAGATTGTCTAACACACTGAAGGAGGATCAGAGTGATCTCTTGGACTAGATGCTTTATTTTCAAATTCTCTAGCATGCTGAAAAGACAGCTTAAGCTTTTTGTATCTAAATTTTAATGTTTTTTTTTTCCTTCCTCCTAGGGGCTTCCTCCATTTCTGGCAAACTGAATGCTAACAAGCATCACCACCATGCTTCCACGCTCACTTTGTGCATCAATACAAGACCAGAACATCCAATCCCTGGCAGTCTTTTCTGCTGGAGCCTTGATAAATTTCTTGCTGCCACCAGAGAAGATTCTTATCACTGGCTGGGCATTGCTAAGTATTGGACAGAGCAGAAGGAGCACATGAGAAGCCATCAGGAAGCTCGGATGATGCAGCCAGGCATCCAGGACACAGTGCTCTGGGTCTTTACAGAGCTTTCTGAGAGTCCAGTGGGGATGGAGACCATGCCCCATAATCAGGCCTTCCGTGTCTGCTGATTCTACAATCAGATTCTGCAAGTGCCCTCTTGAGAGGCCAGCATGTAACATTTTTCATGCTCTGATCTGTTCCAAAGAAGTAATCAGCCGTGTATTCTTGCTTTCAGAATTTCTTATGAAGATCACTTTTATGGCTACATGTATATGTTTCAGAAAATACTTTATGCTATTAAAGTTTTTATGCAATACTGTAATAATACTTCATTTTAGGGTTTTATTTATGAGTGTAAACTTTATTTATGACTGTAAAACCTGTGTAATAAAAGGGAAAATACCAGCTCTGAGGAAACTTTGCTTTTCTTGTTCAGCTCCTTGGTACACAGCCGTCCCTTGTAATTCCACACTCTGGAGACATAGCTGTTCATTGCAAACTAGGGGAACAAAGTAAAAAGTCTCTGCTTTTCCAGCTGGAAACACTGAGTGGAATGGTGAGGTAGGAGATATTGAAAGCTCTGAGCTCTCTCTACTGGCAGAAGGCAAAAAGAAGATACAGGTGTGTTGGGTCTTGCAGCAGTTTTGAATTTGAACTGCAAATAATGTAAAACATCTGAATGAATCATGTGGGGAGCTCCATGTGTCATGATTCCCAACCTCTTCAAGCAGGAGGCTCATCGTGTGATCCCACTGCGGAATGTGCTGATGCTGGGATCTGCAACATGCACAAATGATAATCTGGAGAATGAGCCAGGGGCTGGTGGGAACCATGCCTATCTCTTCCAGTTTATTAACGCTTATAGCATCCTTTGGCCATGCCAAAATCTCCAGATGTTTAGCAGACCATCAAGACAGCCAGAAAAGCTGCAGGCTGAGGAAGCAGCTCCAGTCCCTGCAGTATGAGAGTTTATCTTAAGGCTGAGCACAGCTGGCTGGGGAGTCTCCTACGTTAATCAAATAAAATAACTCCAAGCAATGTATAGCACAGCTAAAGTTTTCTTACCCCTGTCCAGGGCCTCATACTGGATGTCACATGCCCTCTTTCTGGACATTATAGTGTTTACTCTTTGTTTCCTTAGGGAGAAATCAAATCACTTGATCAACTTGTAGTTTAGTACAGCAGGGTCCATAACTGCAGAGATGGGATATACCCTCCACAAAAGCCTTACATGTTCTTAATTTTTGAATCGTATTCAAAATGACCTAACCCCTATCCCCCAGTTTTACCCTTCCCGTGTCCACGTTCCCTGATACCTCTGTTTAATTACAACCCTTTTAACAACTCTATTTTGAGCCCCAACAGAAGTACCCACCAGAACCACATACTACCAAGAAACCCAGCGCTCGTCACACCACTGTCCTCTAAATGCTCCTGGTACTGCTGGCAGTAGAAAGCGTGAATTGTGTTACAGCCTACCAGCCACAGCCAGAGCATCCACGCCAGCATCCAGAGGATGAAAAGATTTAATCAAAGACTTACTTGGACACTAGGAGCTCACGGGGTGGCTTACTTCTTGTTGGGGGTTACTTTGTGGGTTTTTTGGTTATTTTTGTTATCTTTTGTGTATTCAGCTGTTTCTGGACATTTAATTCTGGGATCCCTAGGGGGAGCTTCTAAATTAATAGAGAAGGGGGAGTTGTGCGAGCCAGTGAAAGGGACAGACCCCGAGAGAGCTCCCCAGGTTAAAGTGACTATAAAAGCCTCCCCCAGGATACCCTGTTCTGTTATGGAAATGTATCCCAGTTCTGCTTCCCCAGTTCACCTCTCCGCCCCCTTGTACCTTGTCTGCTCCTTTGGAAAGTTCTCCCTTGCCCACTCTCCCATTGGACCTTGTTCCCTGCCACTCACTCAGATTTTCCCTTTGGCTCCTGTACCCTAATCCCGCCTATGTACTACCCCTGCCGCTTTCCCCGCCCCCCGATATAGGCTGAAAATTCCAGCCCCCTGGGTCTTTGGTGCTTGGTCCCCTTTATGCATGGGGCTCCAATAAGCCTGTGCTGTGGAATTCCACACAAAGACCCTTCCTGCCTCTTTGCCCTTGGTCTGTCGGAGAAGCTATCCTGAGCCTGTGTGTGTGTGTCTGTGTGGATGCAGTGGCTGCCAAGCGACTTTCTGTTAAAGTCGGAGCTGGAGGTCACAGTACCCCACCAGAACACCCCCCGGATCTCGACGCATAACCATTCATGCTCAGGGCTCAGCCCTTTCCCACTGAAGGCAGGAGGACAAACCTTGCATGGTCTGTTTGGAAGCTTGCCAGTTCCAAGTCAGCCCAGTGAAGTTTTTCACAGCAGTTTTATCTGCCAGAGTGAATTTGCAATCTGCTGTATCCTTGCTGTGCCCCTACTGGCATGTGAGGGCATAGAGGTAGATCTACCACACTGGCAGCCTTTAAGGTAGCCACAGAAGGCAGCTGGTCTGCTCTCATCTTCTTCTGGCCCTCTGGGCTGGTAAAAGCATTGTGCCAGCTTGTAGAGTGGGATAGTTCTTAACAGTGAATTAATGACAAGGTTATAGTGAGGAGACATCAACACCCTCCCTGCGCTGGAAGTTGGGTGCAACAGCAGCAGCAGCAATGGAGTTTTAGCTATATCTGATGAGGGTTTGGAAGCTTGAGGGGAAACCTACCTGACTGAAGTGTATGAGAGGTTCAAAAGTAAAAGGCAGCCTTCAAAATACTTGCCACTCTTTGGTGCCTCCCCATCTACTATGACCTCTGCTCTTGCAGCAACCCACTTTCTCCTTCCCCAGCACAGGCTCTGCTCTGAACAAGTGGCCCCTTCTCTGCCAAATCCCTTCATGTTGCTTCTGTGAACCAAATCTGACTTCCATCACTGTGAATATTTAATACATATGTGATGAAATAATGACATTTCTGCTCATAGGAATGCTAAAGGGTCAGCACCAGGGAGAGTAGAAAAACATTTTCGAAGACAATGCTGGACACAAATACATCTAGGCTGAAACCCCCCTGAAGGGACAAGTAGCAAGGGACCGGACTCCATGACCCTGAAACCCTTTTCTGTCCTGATTTCCAAGTACCAGCATGGGGAGAGGAAGAGAAAGCAAGCGGGGAGAAGGCATGCTTGTTTTTGCAAGGGTCTGGAGCGCGTCTTTGCATTTGTTTAATGGTAATCTGTTTCCTATTATTGCAAAGTCCAAGGACGCCGTGTACTGACCTGGAGTAATGCTGTGTGCAGCTGTGGGAATGATGTCAGTGTCCTGCTCTTCAGTGGGCATGTTCTGGGGGTTGTTGAGAGCCAGGCTTTGGGAACTGTTTGCATCGTGGAACAACATCCCTTCAAGCCAACACCCTCACGCAGGGTGCCAGACACCCCCGTGCACCAGGAGGTGGCAGCCATGCCCAGTTTTCCACACCAGCAGCCATCCCATCCCGTTTGTCCTGTCTCCTCTGTTATCAAAGACCGATCCTCTACAGCTGCCTGGATGTGCCTGTGCCTTGTTCACTGCTGCAAACCATGGAGTGTAGATCAAGCGAGACTGTGGTTTTCAGCCAGCACCAAGGCCCCTGCTCTGGCTGTTCCCCACAGTCTAGGGAGGAAATATCTTCCTGGAAATTACAAGCCCCCATTTCCCACAGCTCAGGCAACTGGGGCCGGAGGTATATTTTCCACAGTCCCCTTGAGAGCTTAGCTTTTGCCCAGGTGCATATAAAGGAAAGTGACACCTAGAATAGCACACCCAGAATCTCCATAAGGCTGTAAAGATAGGTGGTCCTCAAGAATACATAAACAGTAGTGAAATGTTCGCTATGTGCACAGTCTACAAAGCAAGTAAAATATCTTAGGTTAAAAAAGTAATGTTACTGCGTAACAGTAACCCTCCAGGCAGTTATTCTTGGCACAGACACCTAAAGCATTTGAGGTTGGATTACTTTAGAAAGCCAAATTAAAGAATATCTTGTAACAAACAATATGAATTGGTATTTGTGAACAGAAAAAGTGCAGTTAAAACAATCTCTGTAGCAAAAGAGCTAAATTCCTATAGCAGAATCACATGGATTAACTCTACAGCCCACTCTGAACTTAATCTGATTTATGTTCAGAAGAACCTAAACATATGATGTACTCTTAATGTAGTTCATGATTCTTTGCATTTACTCATTGCACTTTTTCTCCTCCTGTACAATGTCCCCTGCTGTCATGTTTCAACAAGTATCTTCAACTCAGTGTTAGTCAGAATTTAAGCAAAAGCCAGTGTCTCAACTCTTTTTGTAGAAAATGCTAATTTTTCTAATAATCTCGCTGAGAAGGACAGGGGTGTTGTACAGGCCAATACCAAAAGTTGCAAGACAAAGACTCTTTCTAAATCTTCGCTTCTCTTCTTGTTTTGTGAAGCATATTGGGTCAGCACTTCTGTGCCCAGTGTGGTCAATTACGAGTCACGACTGGGGACAATAGGCATCACTGAAAGATGCATCTCAAATAACTTCAGAGATCTTTGGTAGTATTTCTGAAGTACCTGAATGATTTATCTGCCTCGATCTGCTGGGTCACACTGTCAACAACTTCAAAGCTACAAGTAAAAGTATAAAGACGGTTTAATAGTTCCAGGTTGTGTCTGTAGAAATCAGAAAGAAGAGATGACACATCAATCCTCTGTGTCAAATTTACCTCCTTCACCCACATGATACAAAAAAAAAAAGACAAAACCAGAAGCTAGTTTGTAAGACCTTTATTTCTATAAATAATATGCACCATATGAAACAAATATACAACACCATGCTTGCAAATTAATGCTTCGCAAAGGACTCTCATTGCTATTCCTGGTCGAAATTCCTCAAGCTGAGAGTGCCTTGGGAGCCTGAAGTTGTAGGAAGCTTGTGATGCACCTGGTTGTGACCTCTCCTAGCAGGAGGAGGCCCTGTAGGAGCAGAGCTCTCTGCAGGAGCTGTCCTCCTGCAGCTGGCAGAGCAGCAGAGGAGGTGCTTTGAGGAGCTTCCACCCTTACCCAGAAAGAGGAACAGGATAGAGCAGAGAACTTGCAGCCATCATGAAGGAAATGACAGAGAACACCCGGAGTGTGGGACACACTTAGCCTTGTCAAAGCCTCAAGAGTTTAGACTGGAGAGGACAATGAATCTCTAACTTAGGTGGTGGGAAAGTGGTGGTGAGCAGGCATGTGCTATGAACCCTTATCCTTGGCTTGTGATGACTGTGTCCACCAGCTCAGGAGCTAATGGGGTCCCCTAGTGGAGAGTGATTGCCAGGCAGGAGGATGGTTTGATTTTTGCCCCTACAGAAGATGTCCATCTACAGGCTATAGAGCTTTGCTTATGCCAGGAACTTTTTCTGGCCAGCTCTCAGTACAGTCACCAACTAAAAACTCCTGGCCATATTATGGGCAGTAAAAGACTTAGAAAAACAGAAGACTGTGGGACTGTAAAGGTGCCGCCTTTGCAGAGGCAGTTGGCTGGGGAAGGAGCATATTGCACGGCTGGTCTAGGGGAAAGTGCTCAGAGGATGGAGAGTACTCCACACAGTGAGAGCTGTGGTGCTCTGCACACAATCCACTCAGACTTGCTGGCTTCAAGTGAGGTTTTCAAGCTGAGCTACCTGGGCAGTCAAGAACTCACTTCAGCACTCTCAGCTGAGCTTTCCAATAGCTGGCCAACTTTGCTGTTAATACATAGGCTGTACCACTTCAGTGGTGATGGTTTTCAACCTCCTACCCACATCCAGAAGGACAAATAAATCAAAGAAAGACAAGGAAGGACACAGAGCAGCTGAGTGTAGTTCAGCTCTGAGAGCCAAGAGATGTGCTCCCCGAAGCCCTCATAAAATGTGCAGGTCCGTGCAGTGCCAGTGAGAACACAGTCACACACACAGCTTTGAAGGCGGTCTGCTCCCACCTGGGCAAGGCTAAACTCAGAGTTCCATTTAGTGGATCACCTTTTTTAGCTCTGCAGGGACTGAGGGGGGGAAAATCACTCTCTGGCAATGTCACTGCAGTCCTGGCTATTCCCAGTTAGCAATGGATAAGGTGTGAGCCTGGGGAAGGTGTCTTCAGAAGATCAGCCTAATTCTCCTTGGAAATAAAAAAGTAAGGATAGTCTTATCTCTAGACACAGGGCTGAAAGGAAGAGAGATGTAAGGAGGGAAAAAGAGAAAGATCTGTTGTAAGGGACAGTCGGAAATCAAAGAACAAGTGTTTGTGAAGTCTTCTGGTTGCTGATGACTTTCACTTCAAAGTCCCAGAATTTTAAAGGCATCTCGTAAATCATCTACTTCATACAGCGGCTGCAGGACAAAATATAAATGGTAGGTCAGTTGTCAAGTGAGCAGGAACCTATGAATATGAGGAAGGAATGACAGGAGATGGGATGAGAGGTGGAAGAAGGGGAAGTGAAAGAGGAGAGGAGAGATGAAGAAATTTGGGGGAAGAGGCATAAGGGATGTGGAAGGTGAAGACACATGAGTGATTGAAATGGCAGATGGCAGGGATGAGCAGCAAGAGCAGAGAGGAATTGTAGTGAGGAAGACAGGAATAAGATGAGGGAAGAGGCACTGGAAGAAGAAGGAGAATTGGCCCTTACCAGGAGGATTCGTCGAAGTTTCCTGGCGAGATGGACAGAGTTTTCATGCAGCCCTTCCCAGCCTTTGAATGTCTGTTCCCTGTTCTCCACAAATGTGTTCCAGCAGTAGAAGTAATCTGTGCAAGGTACAGGGGAGGTACAGGGTGCTCAGGAGGACACTGACCTCTCCTAGGATCACTAAATCATCACACTCTGCATCATCTTCTCTGGCTCCTTGCCCTACCTTTTCCCCCTCTCCTGGGTCTCCCTAACCCCCCTTAGTTCACCGTCATCTCTTTCTTGCCTGCACAACTCACCTTTGAAGGTCATGATGGCAATTTGTGCCCCTGCCTTGTGCAGGCGCCTCAGCCCCTCGGGCTCTGCCTTGCGGTCCTCGCAGAAGTAGAGGCGGGCCATGAAGATGCGGAGGGTCAGGTTGGGGTAGGAGCGCAGGAAGTTGGCGATGTGCTGGGCGCAGTCGTAGCAGGGGCTCCAGGAGGTGAACCAGGTGATTCGGTAGCAGCGTCCCGGGTCCAGGTCCCAGGCTGCGATGTAGCGCAGGAAGAGCACCTCGACGTGGCAGCCCATCTTCGGGAAACCGGGACAGAGAGGGGCAAGGCATGAGGTGGCGGGGAGGGAGAAAGGTGTAAAAGGGGCAAGGAGGGAGGTGTGGTGTGGAATTGGTGTGAGGGAGGAGAAAAGAGGTGGGGGGCGTGTTCCTGGGTCAGCGCACACGGGGAGAAGGCACAGTAGTATACAAAGGCTAGAGAAACACAGGAGGGCACTCGTGGAGGGATGTACAAAAGGGATGGGCGGGAGCGAAGCAGGAAGGTGGGTAGACTGGTAGACTGCAAGCAGCAGGGAGTGTGGATGTCTTGCTGGTAACACACTCGGAGGTAGCACAAAGTACAGGTTTACCCGGAGGCTGCATCCCTCAAACAGTGTGTACCAGCACAGCGTCCAGGTGTGCCTGCGTTGCTGTCACAGCCCTCTGTTCCCTGCTGCCCCAGGCAAACTGGAGCTGCAGGCACCTCAGAACAGGAGGGCAAGGTGTTCCCCGTACCTGGTTGCGCAGGTATCCGAAGTCCAGGGAGCATGATGTAGCGCTGTCCCGGCGCTTTACGACATAGCAGAGGTAGGTTTCACGGCGGCCCTTGGCCTTGCGCAGGTTCCTGAAGTTGTAGAGGAAGAGTTTCCTTTGCATGAGGATGCTGCAGGAGAAGACGAGAGAATTTACATCAGCCCTACCCTGCAGCCAGCAGTTTACCATGTCTTTGTTGAGGGCTCAGCACCAAAAATATCCTCTTCACATCCAAGCCTCTCAGCACGAGAAGAGTGTTGGTAATTTGCATGAAATGTTCTAGGGAGAGGATGCAGACGTGACTGTGGGGATGAAGCAGGTGACCGTGTGAGTGGAAACAGTATGTGAATTAATAGTGATTAGTCAAACAGCAACTATGGCTGGGTAGAGTGTGAAAATACCCGAAAATATCCAGAACATGGACACCAATGAGGGAGAAGGATGAAGGCATCTGAGAAGACCTGTGAAGATGAGAGGGTCTGGAGTTCAGTCATCAAGAGATGTTATTTTTGCTATATGAAGCTCTGAAAATCCACTGGGGCAAGGGATGGATCAAATTTGAACCTCTCCAGAGAAGACTGCACTGAATGTCTTCCAAGCACTGCCTAAAAGAAGAGCAGAGTTGAAAGTGTGCAGGACTAGGGAAAGATGCCACCCACTAGCTGATGGAATATCTAATGGTATGCACGCTGACACCTCTCCAGGCACAAGCACCATTTCCACAGCAGACAGACATCAGGACTGGCATGGTCCTGCTCCCGTGCCCAGAGATCCTGCTGGGGAGAGGCAGCAGGAGCACAGGGAGGGTGTAAGGTAGTCATGAGCCATATCTAACAGCCTCGCTGCCAAGTGGAGTGACACAGGCAGCTGGGTTCATTGAGGTGAGATACTCACCTCCCCCGCAGCAATGCAAAACAGAAGTGAATAGGTTAAAAATAATCCCGTCCTTTGTCATCTTTTCCCACTGTTAGGCTGATGTTCAGCACAAAGACGGGGTAAGTTCAAGAGATACTGAGCTGGGTTTTCCAGAAGGTCTCCAGTGAAGTGTAGAAAAGGGGACTTTGGGTTTGTTAGGAATTTAAATCTGAGAGTCTAGGCACATATATACACCCTTCGTCTCTTTGCCAATGTCACCATAAAGCTTGAGCACTGCAAAGCACTTAAGTACCAGCTAACAGGCACCTTCTCTGCTCCTTCAGGAGCTTCTGTCCCTTGTGCACCCTCACACACGGCCACTGCACCACAGGTACTCATTCATACAGTCACGCACACCCTCTTGCCTTTTGTTGCCTAGTGACCTGCTTTGAGGTTGTGTAACACTCCCTGCTGCTCCTCACCTGCATCAGACACATTCTCCCTCAGGCACCCTTGCTCCCCTTGCCCCACAGACGGGCAAATGACTCTTTCCTTGCCTGCAGTGCAAAAATACCTGTCCTGCTCACACAGAAAGAGGAAGCACACACATACTCCATTATGCCACACTTTATACAGACAGGCTCCTGTAGAAGCATGTCATGTGGGAGCAGGTCTCTCGTTCAAAGAAAGTCCATAGAGAAGACTGCACACACTCAAGAGGGTAAAGCATCCCCATTACGTATTTCATTCAGCCCAACAACAGTCTGAGGCAGTTCCTGGAGCTCTGTCCCATAAGCACTGCTCCAGTCCTGCTCTGTTGGGCTTGTGGGTTGTGTCAGGAATAGAGCACGAGCTGATCCCACTGCCCTTTTCTCTGGCTGTTCATGTTGGGTGTGTGTTTCCCATACCCACTGTATGTTCTTCACCATCTTTCTCACACTTAGAGCTGACTCACTTCCTACCACCTTAGATCCACCCTGTTTCCCTGCCCTTGTACAAACACTTACAAATGAACACCTGTGTATATTCCCAACACACACACACACGTATTGGTCTCCTCACAAAACTACCACCCAGTGGTTCACTGCAGGTTTCTAAGTCTTAGATGTGTTATTGCATGGATGTGGAGAGACTGTCCCCTGTAACAGAGATGCTGGAGAGGAGACATCTGTTCTGTGGTGACAGATCCTCAGGTTGTCCAGAAAGGATAGCCCAGAAAATTGCACAGGAAATGAGCAGGTATGATAGGCCAGAGGCTTGCAAAGCTCTTACCTGGGGTAAAAGTGCCACAACTGCAGAAAACAGAACAGAGGCACTGTGCACAATGCAATTGCTTGCTGAAGAAACATATAAGCCAGGTGAAAAACAATTACAATTATGTTGATGTTTCATTAAAACCCATATGGAAAAAATGCTTTTTATCACATCAAAAACATAAGGGAAAACAGACTTTCCCTTTTATTTATTTTTTTTTTTTGATGATGTTTTGGGCAAAACCATTGTCTTTCAAAATGTTTCTGATTCTTCTTCTAATTGTCCCTTTTCTCACCTCATTCCATTTTTCTCTATTCAATGTTTTTGCCCCTGCTGAGTAGCATGTAGATGCAAATAAGAGTGAAGAACAAGAAATTACCCCAAACCACAGAAAAATAAAATTACAATCACTTAGATTATTTTCCAGTTTCAGAACAAATTGAAGACGATTTGAATCACAGAAGACATTCGTTCAACTATAAATGTTCATTAACATCAGTTCTTTTTCTCCCTTTCCTCTGGAGTTCACCTTCCCGGGGTTTTTTTTCCAGGGAGGATTTCAGAATACAGCTGGTGCAAACAGAGTAATGAATGAACAGATGTTGTGGGGAGCAACTGAGCAGAGGTTTAGTTAGGTATAAGCTGCTGGATACACATGCAACTCCTATGGCTATAGCATAGCTCAAGGGAAAGCAGCAAGGACACTGGAATTGTGATAATACCTGGGCACTGAAGAACCAGCCTGAACAGAGATCTTCTCCTCAAATAAAGATTCATGAAATCAGAGTGAAGCCCCATGAGTGCGTGCATACTATGGAGTTGTGGAGAGTGATTAGTCATAATAAGCTCACAGACTAATTGCAGTGCAAGTGGAGGATTGAGGTGCTTTAAGCGGCAGATAGCATTTTACTGTTCATCCTTCTGTTATCATCCTTTGTTTCTAGAAAAGAAAAACAATGAAAAGAACAGAGAATAACCACAAGAAAGAAATGACAGAAAGGGAAAAGAGTACAGGTGGCAGACAGTCAAAGAGAAAGAACAACAGAGACACAGAGATACAAGTTGCAAGAGCAGGACAGGCAGGGAGTTAGTTAGATCAGTGAGTCAGATGGGGAAAGGGAAAGAGATGGTCAACACCAGAGGGAGAGCAAGTTAATTCTAACAGAAAGACTCTCGTCTCTTATATCAGCAAGAAACTAAAAGCACTCATTTTACCTGTCCATGACTCCCAGGGCCTTTCTCAGGTGGTGGGATTACAGGGAGATTATCTCGCAGGCTCTGTCTGTGCAGCCCTCTGACCTGATGCACAGAAATGTGGACTGGCTCGTGTGTCCCCTCCCCATCCACCTCTATCTACTCCCTGCTGGCTTTCATCGGGGTGTGGTTGAGGGAGGAGTTAGAAGGGTCTCTGGAGCTGCAGGAGCTGAAAAGTGTTGAGATGCAAAGGGGCATCAGTTCTGAAAGATGCTCAGCACCCATTGGTCACCACCCCCAACTGCACTCCCTGCTAGGCCCCCTGCCTGCAAAATTATTCTGAAATAATATCAATAGCATAACAAGGCAGGAAACATTGTCTAGTGGTTAGAGGGGGGCCTGAGAGCTTGTGTACCACTAGTGTGAATGTGGGCAAAACCACACCATCCCTCTGGGCTTCGTATCACGCAGCTGTGCAGGGAAGGGGGTGGCCCTGCCCTGCTCCACCACAGAGGCAGCTCTGTGCAGCACCCTGGAGCCACCCCGCTGGAAGGAGCTCAGGGAACACCAAATTGTTGGCAGGCTTTCCCTGCTCCTCTGTGACCCCCTGAAAGGCCTGGCAGTTGCATGGAGCAACACCAAAGCTGCAGACAAGAGTGAGAGGGACCCAGCTCCCAGGGTTCAGCGTGGAGTGCCTGGCCCCACTTTGGCACCTGAACATTGCCACGGGTGTCTGAGTCCTGTCAACACGCCAGGAGCCGTGGCAGTCTTGCATTGCAAAGCTGTACACAAAGCACCAGTGGGGAGTGACTGAGCCTGATCCTGCTGTTCCAGGTGGTACTGGCACCGGCACCGAGCTCTGCCGCTGGCAGGGTGACTGTCAGGACCCCCTGACTGAGGTCTGCGCTGTCACAGCCAGGCTGGCACTCAGGAAGCACACGCTTTGCTCTGCCAGCACTGCTCTGGGCTGCCCAGGTTCTGCTCCTGCCCAGGCACCCATTTGCTCTGCAGGGCTGAAGGACAGCCGAGGGATGGGGCAGTGCATTGGGCTGGGCAGGGCGCCGAGGAGGCAGCCAGGGCACATTCTGCTCCGTTTCTGCCTCAAGAGGGGCATGGCTGAGAAACAGGGCTTTTGTTTACCTCACGCTAGGGTAGTTCTTCGTTTTTTCTCTGCTTGATTTACTTTCCTTATTAATTTTACTGGTTTTCAGAATGCTAAGGCTTTGTGAAACCAGTATATGCAAAAACATGCAAAGGAGAGATGAGTTGCCAGAACAGAGCAGACTCTCTAGACCAGCACTTGGAGAGGACTTGTTTTTGAGAGCAGAGAGCATGGCATACTTCAGGAAAAGGAGAAGCACTCCTGGAAGGCCCAGGCATGGGCTGTCCTACTCCTGGGGGAAATGCCTGGGTGGGACCCATGCTCAATGAATACACATCTTGGCAGCTGCATTGGTCTCAAGAGCTGTGGCAATTATCCTCCTTGAGGATCTGACTCCTAGTGTTTGACCGAAGCTAGAAAAGACTGAAATCCTTGAGAATCCCTGTACTACTTAACAGAGTCTAAGAGGACAGTCCTGCTAATGAAACAGCTGTCCCCTTTGCTCTAGGAGCACCTTGTGACAAATCTCCTAGATCAGACCAACACATCACATTTTAATGCTAGTTTTATCTTTTAATAATTCAAAGAGGACATTTGTTACACAGGACATCAAAAAAGAGAAAAGCAAATAAAAAAGTGAAACACTCTGGGAAACCTGCTTCTTAGAGATCACAACTGTTTGTGTCTCATCCGATGAATTAAGGTAACTTCAGCTTTATTCTTGTGCTGGCTCTCAATTTTCATAGCCAAAAGATTGCAGAAAATTTTATATAACATTTTCTACTTTGAAAGGAGTCAAGAAATATCTCCATGGTCAGCCTGGTCTTCCCTATAAATTAAATTGGTGCAAAATTATTTTTCAAAGGTTTAACATGTCAAATCTCATAAAACTTTTAACTAGATCCTTTCTCTGGTCCTGCCTGTAAGTGGAATTCACTCTTCCATGTTTAAAACATGCTCTTTCTGTTAAATGTTGGGAGTTTCTTTGCTCTCCACAGAGATAAAAAAGAAAGAATGGATGAACAAACAGACGAACTATAATTAATGGCAGGGATCCCAAGTTAAAACGCTGCTGTAGGCTTTCTAATGCCCTTCGTTTAGACTGGTAACTTCCCTCACACGTGAGGTGCAAGAGCACAAAGAGAGTGGTAGTGATTCTCTGCCTCTAGCTCTAATCCCCAGAACAGAAACATGATGGTGTGGATGTGTTTTAGTGTCTTGTAGCAAGTCTAGGGGACATTTCAAGAGGGACCTGCAGCTCCTATCCAGTTCTGCCTAAAATAGGAGCTGCACCCTCTTGCCACAGCAAGATTTTGCTTATTAGCAGATGTCACCCCTGCTCTGGTTAAAAAAAAGCAGTTTGGAAAACCATGGAAAGGTTGCTGATCCCTGATCTGGTTGCTTGTCCAGCTTTCTCCCCGGTTGTAAATTGCCAAATCTTTTACATATGTCAAGCATACGCTGGGAGCTAATACACAAGGAGAGATGCTGACCACTTCAGTTTTCTTTCCTTTCTGCAAAATGCAAACCTATTTGGAGAGGGACCTGAAGGTGGGAGAGGAAAATACTAAAGATGGCTCCATCACTGTTTCTGAACAAAGCTCGAGTCAGTTAAAGACTGGTGGGGAAGGCTGGAGAGGGTCCCTGTGCTGCTGTGTTTGGAGTGTTATCTAGCAAGAGGCACTGCTCCAGCTTTTCAGGATCATGGAAGGATGTCCTAGCATCCCTTCAGGTTTCTTGTGCTCAGGGCTTTATTTTCTATCTTGGAGTGAGAACAGAGAAATAACAGCTGGATGAAGAATAGTGGTCAGGTGTAAGGTGGAGGAGAGGAGGAATGCCACCATTACTTTTACGAAAGATTCAGAAAGCAAACTACCAAGAAATTAGACAGCAAAAATGCAGTGAATAATCAAAATTATCTAGCCCCAAAGCAGAGGAGAGGTTGCTTGTTTAGTCAACAGGAAGTCATGTGTTGGTGCATACCATTATAAATATATATTTGTTTTTCCATTCACCCTTTGCTCAGAAATCGCCTTTTGAAACCAGCGCCGCTATCACCAGTTGGTTGGTTTTACGCTGAACACAAGAAACGCAGACACCTGCTTCCCCTGGCCTCAAGAGAAAACCTCAAACAGAAGAACTTTCTCTGCTCCGCAAGTGCCGATGCACCACAGACACTGGCTTACACAGAGAGCCTGAGCAGGGAATGGTGGAGCTCCTTGCACTTAGGCACTGGCAAATAAATAAGCTGATATGATTATTTATTATACGCACATAGAACGTGTTCGCTTAAGTGCTTATTTATTACACACACACTGCGCTGTGTCCACTCCGCAAAGATTCATCACCCCATTTAGAACGACAGACCCAACGCAAAGGTAGTGCCCTTGCTCAGACACCTCTGCCAGGCACACTACTCCCATTACTCCAGTCCTGGGTGCAAAGAACCCCTCCACACTAGATGTAGAGCAGCTTTGTGTCTAGGACATGGGGCAGAGAGCCTTGTCCCTCGAGCTGCCAACTCACCCTGTGATGCAGCTGTGGATGCCATGCCTGGGGAGAAGGTTTCAGCTGTTGCATTACAAAGCACTGATTTTTGCGGAATATGCAGCACCACGGAGATATATAAAAGCTGTGGGGTTGTGTGTGAGGTCTGCCTGGTGTGGACTTCACCAGAAAGGGATGGTGTGGTGGTGGGGTTTGCAAATGCAAAACTAAAGCACTGTGGGGTGAGTGTCACAGGGGCTGCATCTAAGTTAGACAAGAGCAGGGATCCCAGGTTATGAGAGGGAAGGGGAAAGGAAAAAAGGCAGGAGTTCAGGATGTGTGGGAGTGCCACTGGGAGGGTGGGTTTACAAAACTTGCAGTGCTGCATGCTGCAGGATTGTCAGTCATGCCACTGATGCAGAATTGAGGGCATCTGGTTGCTGGGTGTGCGCAGAGGCTATATGTTACTGTGTGTTTAGTACTAGTAATTCAGCTTTCCAGGCTTGCACTGCAAAATCTTTACCTGGAGACTTGACCCGCAGTTTATTTTTGTTCCACTGTTGAGCTTGTTTTGGTGCTGGGGGACGAGGCAAATTAGGGTGAAACTACTGAATTGAGTATACACTTTTCAACCGCAGCCCTGTGAGTGCTTCTCATTCCTGCCCTGCAGCTCTCTGCCAGCCCGGGCTGGAGCTTCTTACAGGAACTAATAACCCTTAATTCTGCCTCTGTGACCCCACAATTATTTTCTCTCCCTGCCTGTATTAGTACCCTCCATCATGTCTCTAGGCCACAGCACTTCCAGCCCTTGCTACCAGAGACTGGCACATGCTGGGATCACCAGCAGGAAGGCAGGAAAGGGGCTGGGTTGGGTTGAGGAGTTGGAGACCTAGTGAATGGCTTCCTCATCATGAGTCCGGGTAAGAAATGTGACCAAAATCCACATACTTACGCTAAATGTCCTCTAGTGTGTTCTCTGGCTTGATGCCATGACATGGTTGGGAGCTTATCTCATTTATGCTGAGAAAAACAGACTCCGTGATGAAAGCAGAACGTGCCCTCCCCATGCTGACAGCTGGGGGGTAAAGTACCCACCAGAGCTGCTTGCACCAGGCTGCTTCCCATAGCAATGCCTGCAGCTTCAGCCTCCAGCATGCTCTGCCCGTCTCACTCAGCTCCTGACTCCGCGCTGCACTGGAGAACACCCTCTGTGTGCTCAGGGAGCTGCACACTCTGTTCCAGGGTTACTCCAGTCTCCTACAGCTCAGCCCCCTGGTCTGGGCACCCTGCACCCTGCTTCAGATCACCTCTTCCCCCTCCTCAGTGTAAGTCACTGGCTCCATATCTCTGCAGTCATCTGCCAGCCCCAGGGAGAAGTTTTGCGCTGCAGTTTTTCACAATGAGACTCACCTTCTAGCTGTGGTTATGGTTTTGCAAACCAGTGTTGCCTGTGATTAGCTCGTGTTTGTGCAGTGCTGCAGCTCGTGCTACTCCATGCAAAAAGAGCTTGCACCTGGGGCCTGGGTGGTAAATCCTGATTTTAACTTCCCTGTTGTCTTTGGAGAAGTACTTTGTTGGAGAGACTGAGACAGAAGTCTTGGGAGTTCACTAAAAAATAGCGTGTTGCATGTTCCTTGGCTATCAGTCGTGTGCTGAGTACCTTGCAGTTGTACAGATTTCCTTGGCTGGAAGTCCTCATGAGCATCTCTTGGTCTTGCATTCACATTCACAGCCAGGTAATTTCCTTTTGTCTGCTCTGTGCTCAACATGGGGACACCAGGTCCACTCCTCTCTTCTATCATTTCTGTGCAGGTACAGGTAAGGCACAGGCAAATTTACTTAGCGGTGGCTAGCTTGGTCCTGTTCCAATTTGGAAAACTGGGAACAAGGCCAGAAAAGCTTTTAGATCGGAGAAGCAAAAATCTACCATGAAGCAGTGCCCCTGGGGACTCTCAGGGAACAGAAACGGCAAAGAAGTTTGCGGAGACTACAAAGAGTTCAGATGCTTTTCCTAAGCCAAACCAGCGAGAGACTACAAAGAGAGCAGCTGATGGACAGTGGAGCCAAGAGAGATGGTGTGTGATGACTGGGCTGGGCTCAAGCAGAGCTGATGAGAAAATCTCTGGTCACCACAGCACGGAGAGTCTCAGGAGTGACGACACTCACACTGCACCAGGCAGAAAAGAAACGCTTCTGAAGGTGCCAAGAAGGCAGCAAAGGCCAAGACCCACCTGGCCCTCCGCTGGCACTGCCAAGAAGCCCTGGTCAGCTGTGGCTGTGAAGAAAGACCCAAGGAAAGCCAAGATGCTGGCAGCCAGTGTGGCCAAGAAACAGCTACAGAATGTTAAAACCGACAGACCAAAAGAGGCAAAGATTGACTAAGGGCAAAACAGTGAAACCCAAGGCTACCAAACCCAAGGCAGAGAAATTGAAAGTGACCTCAGGGTGAGAAGATAGTGCACAAGAAGTAGATGCTGTGTGAGCATAGAAAAAGTGGCGTGCTGCAGGGACACAGACTGCAAATCCTTTAGTTGAACCGCTGATTTTTTGTCATGTTATGCATTTTTCAACACAATTTACCCAAAGGAAGAGAAATTATTTCAATAATTTTAATGCCTTGTTTTGCGATAAAACTCGTGCTTTGTATTAATTAAAAGTTTCTTGTTATTTTCTTCAGTTGTCTGCAGCAATATTGTACAGGAGACAGTTTGCTCAGAGATGCACAGCAAAAAGAACAGAGGCAGCAGACTGAAGTTGCAATAAAGAAATTTCTGATCTGACATCAGGAAACTATTCTCCATCTTAAGCATGGTGCAGTATTAGAACACGTTGTGGATTCTCCATCCCCTGCTGAATTTTTCAAAATTCACTTGGACGAGGCTCTGAGCAATCTGAGTAGCTTTGAAGTTAGCTCTGCATGCTAACTTTCAATGTAAGTTTATCTGTGATCCTACCTGGGAACATATACTATCTCCATATCCACATTTATTTTAAAAAATGCACAGCTTCACCTATTTATATTCAGCTTGACCTTATATTTAAGCAGGTGAGGTCTGACATGACTTATTAGTTAGACGCATTGAATTACATATGCTTCTCTATTACACATTTTGCTAATTTGTGACCAGCTGTATTTGTATGGAAATTGCAATCTTAGTAAAATGCCCCAAATAGCATTCTGATAGATAATTTATTCATTGAATGAATTTAATGTTTTTCACCACTGCAAGTTTTTTAATATACTTCTGCATACTAGCAACAAGTACACGCTGTTTGCATTTTAACTGATATAATTTATATTGTTGAACATGGTTTCACTTGAAAAAATAATTTACACTAATAGCAAAAGTAGACAATCAAATACCTTTGTGATATTTCCCACACATTTTTTAATAACTTTTTTTAATGGACTAAAATCCAGCTCTCTATTTTGTGGGAATTATTCCAACTTGCTGCATTACAGGGGCTAAGGATGGCAGGGAACAGAGAGAAAAAAGCAATACGCTGAAGATCAGAGAGCAGGAGGTGGAGAGATTCAGAACTGGAATTCATATTTCCTGTACCCCAGTCAAGGGGCTGTTCACAACTGGGCAAACGTGCACTGTAAAACAACATCAGACCATGTGGTGCCAGGGGTCAATACTACAGGATCGTGTACCTTTAATACCTCCAGAAAAAAACCATCCAAACAATTAAAAAAAAAAAATTAAGATAAAATCCCTTTTGGTTTCAACCCAGCTATTTGTCCAGCAGAGGCGCTCTTTTTTTTTGGATGGGTGGCAAGGACCAGTCCCCTCTGTGAAGGACAAGCCCACAGGGCAGCCAGCAGTACTTCCTTGAGGCATCCTTCCAAGCTGAGATGCCTGATGTCAACACACTTTGTTCACACTGGGGGTTCTTGTGGACAAGATTCAGGCAATGTGGAGCTTCTAGGTGACACGGCAGCTGCTTCCAACAGCCCTCCCTTGCTTGTCAGCTCCATATGCCCAGCAGTGAGGCACTGCTTCAAACTGAGGAGCAGACATCGGAGCACCAGCTTGAAACAGCCTTCGAGCTGGTCATGCCGATCGGTACCGGGGAGCTGTGACAACAAAAGGAGGAGGAACAGCCACTGTGTGGGAAGTGACCGCAGGGCATCTAAGTCCCGCTCCAGGTCAGGAGAGGTTATGAAAATCAGCCACAGATGCAGAATCATGCTTCTAAAAACAGGGCTCCCTCTGCTTTCTTTGTGGCTAGCCCAACTGCATGAGCAGCACACCTAGCTGGAGCTGTATTTAAAACCACTTCCCTGGCTTGCAAGAGAAGGCACTGTTCAGATACCAAGGCAGTTCAGCTTGGAAAGGCGGGGGAGATAAATCTTAAATTAGATAAGTGCTAATGAAGTGTGGGCAGACTATTACTGCAAGGAAGAGGAAGAATAAGCTGAACTACAAAATGTTGATGGCATATATTGTGCTTGGCTCACACAGCCAGGGGAAAGTGCCAGTACAGGAACACTGCAAAGGCTAAGAGCTCATGAGACAGAGTAGAGTCTGGCCTGTGCAGGTGGGAGCAGTATCTCCAGTCACTGGGGCTGAGGCTGTATCCATCACAGCAGTCCGAGATCGGGACACCACAGCTTCAGCCAGGAGGGGCGTTGATTCTAGAGGAGAGTGTTGTGCAATAACCTGCATTGTGTGGTTTAGTCCTGAAGATCTATGGGACACTCTCAGAGGCAGCTTAATGGGTAATTTGACCCACAGCCACTTTTGTTCTAGAAACGCCATCTAAATGCAGACTTGACTGCTTCTACATGAAGACACTGCTCAGAGTCCCCCACACCTTAGTGCTCCATCTTTTCAACCAAAATATAATATACTGTCAGTGCCTGATGAAACTATGCAAAAGTCAGAAAATCAATGAAAAATAATTTTTCCTAATCCTTTTGACCTATATGTGTAATTTTTAATGTAGTCTTTCAGTTATTCCCATTATTGAGTTAAATGGTTGTAGTGAACAAATTCTTCTCTGATTATGTGATATTTATTACAGCTTTTCTCTTATTTCAGTCATCTTACCATTTTATTTGAAGATGTTAATTTTCCACCAGAAAGTCATGGCACATGCACGGGGAAAAGATGTGTCCTCAGCACAAATTTCATGGGCTGGGAGGAGTTATCCCTGTGTTCAGCAGCTACCAGTTATGAGGAAAATCTAGCACAGCTATTCATGGTAAAAAAAGTGCTGAAGAAAATGTTGTTTCTCTAGGAAAAAAAGTGAATTCCCAGGAAGACCTGTGATTCATGAGTGAAAGGAGAGTGACAACAGAGGGCTACACTACCAGGGAGTAAAAGGTTCCAAATGATAGATTCGATCTGGAATCAAGTCTCCCCACAAATCTGGAAGAAACACAGCAAGAGACAAATAAACCCAAACACATGAGAGTTGCCAAGAATAACAGGAAATAAATTTTCTTTTAATATGGATTATAGAGACTCTAGCATTAAAACAGTGTTCTCCTGGACAGGAGCACCTCTTCCTGTCCCTGCTGAAAGCAAGCAACAGAAAGGCTTCTAACCACCTCCCAACCTGTATGAAAGTGAAATTTCTATATGCTGTACAGTAGCTATGTTACCCAGTTATGCATCTATAGCAATGTATATTCACCTCTAAATACAGAGTGGAGACTTGACCTAGTCCAATTTCCAAGCTCTCACATCTCATCTCCATCATACCTTCCTCCCCACAGGCAATTTTCATAGGTATCCCAGCACAGAAGCCCGTGGCTGCCAGCGGCTTGAATGTCTTCGAGATCAAGCTCTCAGTACCCTCCTCACTACAGAAATGTGCACCCTCCTTCATTCCTAATCTCATGAGCCTGGAGTACTTGTGAGGATCATCATCTTCTGAGTAGGGGTGCAATGCTCCTATTTGTAGGACAAAATTCTAGTCACCTAGTGTAATTTGGAATTCTTTCTCCTGTATACTGGATTAATATGGAGAGATTTAGCACATCTAGGGCCTATTTTGACCTCATATGGAATCTGTCTGCACAGGGTGTCTTCCCCTACACAGAGGATGTAACCTGATTCTTGCTGCATACAGCAGAAATGCAGGTCCTGGCGAGATGGTCCTACACTGATTGTTTTGCTCTTTTTCTGAGACGTCTGCCTCCATGCAGCAAACTGTCCCCGATACTGTGTGACCCTGGCTCTGTGCAGCAGGGCAGTGCTCCTGCAAGGCTAAATGGTCTCTGTTCATCAGAAGAGTTTATTATGTGAAGGGAGTGAATGCCTAATCTAGCAAACTGGCTTTCAGTTACTTGGGAATGACACAGAGATCCTAGAGACAGGGTCTTGCTGATCCTCTGCAGCAGTGCTCCGGTGCCCCACAGAATCATGCCCCTAAGAGTCACATGGAGTGATTAATACAATTCAGGCTGCTCTTCCCCACTTACCCTACCCAGTCTCATCATGAAAACTGCCCATATACCTGGAAATGCTCTCCATATACCTAGAAAAAAAAGTTCTTGAGCAGACCAGTCATCCAGTGCTACCACAGTGAATTCTTCTGGCCAGGCTGGCCTGTGTAAGCGCTTATACCTGCAGATATGTTTACCTTCCCCATCAGCACCTGGCTCTGTGCAGGTCAGCACAGCCAGAGATTCTGCAGGAAAATCCCAGGTCCAACAAACAGGGACAAACAGGGATCAAACAAACAGGGATCCCAGATAATGATTCTGCTCCCACATCCAATTCCAATTTGCAACTCCTTTCTGCTTTGTGCAGGAGCTTCCAGGTCAGGAGGTAGGAACTCAACTGGAGATATTGAAAGCAGGCACAGCAGCTGGAGAGCGTGGAGGTAGCCAGACCAAGACAAGACACTGGGACAAGATAATTTGTTGCAAGTTGTCAGTAATGTCAGGCCATACAGGTTCTTCATGGGCTTTCTTGGGCTTAGGAGTGGAGGCAGCCATAATTACTGCTCTCTGGAACTTGCCTGGAATGGGCATCAAGAGATGTCTTCAGTGGGAAGGGAGGGATGAGAACAGGGGAGAGGAGAGAGGCAGGAGCAGAAGAGGCAGCACTCTGTTCCAACGTAATCTTCTTGAGAAAAATATAATGCCATACTAAATCCAGAATTCTTCCTTTTGGTAGCAGTTGTGTATGAGGGAGGCAATGGGCTTGATACAAAGAACTTCCCAGAGGTAGTTATAAATGATCTGTTGCCATCCAGGGACAATGAGGTTTGCCTTGGGTTCAGGACAGCTCATCTCCCAGTTCTGTCACTTCCCTGAGGCCAGCAGACACAAGGAGGAGACTGTGCTATCACACAACAGTGGCTCAGGAGAATCGGAGAGGCTCAGGCTGACCAACCACATCCGCGCTCATACTGATGCCAGGCAAGAAATCTAGGGCAGGAGTCCTAGGGCATAAAGGTGAGATGAGATGCAGCTTAGGGCATCTATACCATTGGAGAGGACTACATCCTGTCCCCATTTCTATCTCTCTCCAGGGGCAAAGCAAGAGAAGGTACAGCACATTTATAAGGACCTCTGGGAAACAAGAAGCTCATGGCTTGCCAGGCAGTGTGTGAGAGAAAAGAGGGAAGAATCCCATATCCTCAGCAACAGATTATAAAGATGACAACTGCTACCATGACAGACTAGCAGAAAGGATAGTCTGTTCACTGCAGCACCTGAAGAAGAGGATGTAAGGGAAGGCATAGAAGCAAGGAAATGGTGGGGAAATCACGAACAAGAAGCACTTGTCTCGGACTGTAGGTAGTGGATGATGACTTCTCTTCTCTTTGTTCCTTTTCCTCTCCTCCTGTGGGTAGCTCACAGAGCATCAGGCCTGCGCTGCTGCTCCAGGAGCTGTCTGCAAGGGAGAGGCAGGGGCTGCCCAGATCGGCGGAGACGTCGAGGAGGCAGGCCAGCCAGCTGGCGGCAGATTTCATCTGAAGAGAAGCAGACACACACACGTTCACAGATAATCAAAGCTTCCTTCAAATTCTTCACTGGCAGAATAGTTGGAGGTACATCCTTCACTGCACCTACAGAAACTGCTGAAACTGCTGAATCCTCATATACACGAGGCAAGCAAACAAGTCCTTAGGCTTTTATGAATTTCCTTCTGGCTTTATGCATGTACATTACATATTAAAACCACTTGTATTTTGCTGCAACAAAGACTTCATTAAAAATCTAGACTGGATCCTGCTTCTGTTCATCAACAGAAATACTGAGATTTACTCTTTAACCTCAAAGGAGTACAACTTTGAGTAAGGGTGTGTCTGGGACTACTAGACCATGATCAAGATCGAGGAATAGAGAGCTATCATATTTCTTCGTAGTATCTACTTCCCAGTTTTTTTATCATGGCATGTATATTAAGTCCGAGACTGCATTGCATTGGAACTCTTCCGAAGTCCAGGGAAGCTACTGCATGTGGATTAGGGTCTAAGCCAACTAGTTAGCCTGGAGACGCTATCGGATGGCTGCAGCTACCCTTCTAGGCTAGCCTGTGATACCACTCACCTTGCATGACCTCATTCTCCTTGCAGACAATGCGAGAGCACACCTCCTTGTTTATTATGTACATGCGACGCACACTGCGGGATCACCAGGATCAGCAGCAAAAGGCACAGGGACACAAAGAAACAAAAAAGCGGTACAGGGAATAAACATATATATTCATCAATGAGCAGGCAAATCCAAAATTTTCATGATTACTTAGCCCTAGAATAAGGCTGCTTAATAGCAAAGTAATCTTCGTAAAGACTTCATGAAATCTTAGAATCGTAGAAAGGACTGGGTTGGAAGTGACCTTAAAGATCACCTAGTTCCAAACTCGCTTCCATGGGCAGGGATGCCACCCACTGGATCAGCTGCTCAAGGCCCCACATCAAACCTTGCCTTGAACACTCCCAAAGATGGGCATTGACAACTTTCCTGGGCAAGCTGTGCCAGTGCCTCACCACCTTCTGAGTAAAGAATTTCTTCCTGACATCTAAATCTCTCCTCTTTCAGTTTAAAACCATTCCCCCTAGTCTTACCACTATTTGCCCATGTAAAAAGTTGCTCTCCCTCTGTTTTATAAGCCTGCTTTAGGTACTGGAGGCTGCAATGTGTTCTCCCTGGAGCCTTCTCTTCTCCAAACTGAACAATCCCAGCTCTCTCAGCCCATCTTTGTAGAAGTGCTCCATACCTCTGATCATTTTCATGCCCCTATAAATGACCAAATACCTTAAGTATGGATTACAACATAGAGCACATTACAGCTCCTTAGTGCTGCACAGACTATAGTCATTGTGCTGTTTTAAATAATCACCCTAAAAAGATGCTCTGAGGATGGGATTTATCTTACCAATTGGTTCCCAGAGAAAACCTCTAGTCTTCAACGGGAACAAATTGCTGAACAGGACACAGCATTTCTGGGCAGTTTTTGGGGCTTTTCTTAGGGGCTGCTGGTTTCTTACCTTGTAACACAGAGGTAGCTGATACACTGCTTTACTGGCTTGTGAACAGAGTACAGGCGCGTGCAAGGGAACTTTTCCTCACGGCAGTCTGGGAACACACACACAAACACGGAGGTGCAATCCAGCATCATGGCCAGGTGCACTCATTCTGGCACAGATATAACTTAATCACTAGGTACAGTCCTCCAGGCTTCCAGGGAAGGACCTCAGCCTCTATTGTCCACTCTCATGTGAGAGATGGGGGTGGTTTAGAGAAGAGGAAAAGAGTGCAGACATTTCTGATCCCCTTGCTTCGCAAGACAAAAGGAAGGAAAAGTTGAATAAAACGCAAGCCAACCCACTGGACACCCAGAATACAGGAGGCAAATGTTGCAAAGGGGGCAGACACATATAAACAAAATGCAAATTTTAGTTGCATATTTAAGACGTGTTTCTAATGGATGTGCAACGATCACATTTCAGGACACAAATCTAGGTCCTTTCTTTTCTGGACAATCAACCCTGTAGCTAACTACAATGGATTTTCTTGCACTTCGTTCTGAAATGCCAGGTCTTGGCCACGGACACTGACACAACATTGACCCATTGTGTCTGGTCTGCTGATCTGCCAGCTCCTCCCTTCCCAGGCATGCCATCCAGGAGAAGGCTTCAGCTTCCACTACCATCATTCTCCAGCACTTCTAACTCAAGGAACAATTTAAAGCAATTTTCCAGGAGACAAAGTTCCGTGTCCAGCCAGAACCTGTCCAGAGAGGTAACAGGGTGGGTGAAAGTGGGTCTGGGAGCGGGTGCAGGCAGCAAACTTAAAACACACCTGATGAAGGCGTTGTCGTTTTGCTGTCAGGCTGAACTGGAAGACAGAGGGTAGCAAAGTTAGTTAGTTACCATGATTCCTTCCTAGACATCAGCTTAATCAAAACAAATACCTGGAAAACTCTTTCAAGAGCCCTCCATTGTAACTTCTAATGTGGAAAAAGATTTCATTGTTCCTGACATGAAACCATAAGGTACAAATCCCATATGAGTCTAGTGCCAGCTATGCAGTCAACAACATTAAAAATTTGCCTAAGCTTTCCCATAAAGCAGCATCACTACTGTTCAAAATTACACTGTAAGGACATTCTACCCAAAAGGTCAGGTAAATTTCTTTAGCTGCTATAATTACCATTCATCTAGACAAGAGGTGAAGGAGTTTGTGACTGCCCTTCATAAGGAACAGTGACACCCTTAAGAAACAGCATCCCAAGACCACTGGTTCTTTAATGTCCATGACAAGAGGTCAAAAAGAGGTTGGTTTGTTATTCCCTCTGATGAAGTAACCCATCTGTGCCACAGCAAACTGGTATATTTTATAATTTACCCAGTAACAAACTGGAAAGGAATTTAGAGAACTGACTGCCAGGTGCAAGTTCTTATCAGCAATTACAGAGGACTTTTACTTCTGTGCAGGTGCCATAGTGTCAGGCAGAAGCATAGACAAAACACGTGTGTTAAAGAGAATGAATCTTTCGGGTGTGGGGCTTAGGGGCAGTCAGAGAAGGCAGGATTCCAGGTGTGCAAGGGACTGTGTGAGGAGAGGGAAGGAGGGTCCACAACATGTGGCTGCAAACTGAGAATAAACTCACCAGGAGGAAGAAGCACAGGTGGTCTGACAGCCACACTTGGAAAAAGATGTGCTGAAAGATCTTAATTTGAGCTTCCAGTCTCTTTCCTCCTGCCAGTGTTCTGCTGATGGCTCACCAGTCCTGACCAGTAGCCATGTCACATCTGGTTCAGAGACAATGCTGATCGTAGTGCTGCTGTTATCTGACTTGTCAGAGTAACTGCAGGCTTTCCCTGCAAATATGCTGGGTGTCCTAGAGCTGACAGGATGCTGCAGAGCAAAGATGGGTCCCAGTGGCACGTCCTTTGTGAAGAGTTTTGCTTGATCCCTCAATAGTAAGCATTTTGAAGCCCAAGTTTGCTGTAAAGGCTTCACTTTTAGTCTTTTAACCTCCAGATGTAGGTCAGTCACCACCAGTTTGGTCTGGACACTAAATCCTGTCTACCGTCCTACAGACTGCCGGGCCTCATACACTGAACACAGTTGCTTTCACCTCCCATCCCAACCACGAAGATCATACATTTTGTAGATACAATCTTGTGCTTCCAATTTTCTCTTCCCGTATTGTCTCATGGCAGTCTGACCCATAACAAATACTGCAGCCATTTGATGAGCAGAGTCAGAGCAGAGGAAAAACTATGGAGCTGATGTTCTAGAGAACAAGACACGACTCTCAGATGAGTGAGAGAGCCCCTACACTCCCTACTCACCCCTAAACTCAGAGCACACTCCCCAGAAACAGCCATGCATAGCTGCCTCTCTTTGAACTGTAGCACTGACCACATGTGTTCTCCATCTCCCTGCCCTGCCTGGTCTTCACCACCTCAGAGGGATGTGTTTGAGACACTTCTCCAGCAGAGAGAGAAACCATTCCCAAGGCCAGTGGTGCCAGATTTGAAATCAGAGTGGGGTTGGAAAAAGTCAGGAGGCTCCTTCTTGAGCCTCTCTTTTCCTCCATTGCCCACTGTTGCACTTGCTACACTCCCATCAGCTCTGTGTCCTTCTCCTGAGGCCATCTCCACTCTCTAAGGAGACACACTCTGTGCTCTAAGTGCTCGTCTTCCAAGTCCTCCATCCACCCTTCTCTTTGCAGACATTTTGCTGCCCCGCTGTGACACAGCCGCAGGCACGGCGGGGAAGACAGTACTGAAAGAACAGAATTTCCACTTCCCCACCCCAACAATGCTCAGGGTTCGCTTTACTATTTTCAGGGGTTTTTTTGGCACCTCTGTCTCCTGAGCACTGAAGCACATCTGCTACTCGTCAGCAGAGACACACACACAACTTGTGTCCCAGTTTGAACCCGTCCAGTTTCTCACCCTCATCATTTAGTCTGTTTGTTCCTGCCACCTTCTCTGGAAGCCAAGGACGTGTGAGCTTTGAATTTCATGGCTTCCCGTAGTGAAAACATCTTCAAGGGGCTCTGGTACACCAGATGAGATTGGCATTTCCTTGGAGAACAGACCATTAAGTCACCCTAAATTCAGCTCTCTGTGTGGAGGATAGAAAGGACTCCCAGACAGCCATAAATGCTGGAAGAATGCTGCTACATGTCAAAAGTGGGAAGAGGAGTTTCTGGGCATAATGGGTAATTTCTAGGTCTGTGTAGGCAGTAGTAGCGAAAAGGGAAAAAGAAGCACGAAGATGCCAAGAGATGGGAGCTTACCAGAGCTGCTCTCGGACGTAACTCCATCTGGAAAAGAGAATGTCCTTGAAAAAGCTTGTCTTTACTTTATGGTCCCTTACACAGCTAGCCAGAGCCAGCTTGAATTAGCTCTGCTGCCATCATAGGCTCATGAGGCAGTGGGATCCAACCCAGCAAATACATAATCAAACATGGTACCCCCACCCCGCCCGTATCCACTCCCTTTTCTGGGACTGGATTTCTTAGTGCACATGTTGTATCAACCCTTAGTGAATTCTGGATGCATATTTTGTCTTCTCAGATATGGCCACTGTTGGCATCTTGATGGGAAAGAAAGACTTCTGAAACGAAGGTGCTGAGGGCTCTTGCAGAACTAGGACAGACAGCTGAGGCACTCATTGCAGAGAAGGAGGGAGGCAACTCCAAGACTTAGCTTGACTGCAGAAATTCATCAGCGGATGACTTTCTTTGAAGAGCAACTGATGGCAAAGCTGGGGTAGTGATGGAAAGGTAAAGCATGAAGGAAAGGATGCTTGGAGGACATGTTTTGGGCTGGCTTCTGAATAGTTTTATCGGAAACCCCAGATATTACACATCACAGTGTCAGAGCTGGGAGATGTCTGAAGGTTTAGCCAGGGGCTTCAGGTCTGAAGAAAAGGCAAGCCCTTGTGGTCCTTTTGGGTGCTGAAGCATGATGCAAATGTACACTCATTTTATCTTACCGTGTCGCAGAAATGGATTAAGGTCCAGAGGGATAAAGCAAACAGAAATGAAACAAAAACAAAGCCAACAAGAAGACTAGTCAATATCCTTTCCCAGTGGCCTCACTGCTAAAGCACCATGCCACTTGTGCACCATTTTCCCTAGGATTTTTCTGAGCAGCGGTAGACTTCCCCAAGCATCTCATGGTTGCAGGCATACCAGCTTTTGTGGATCTCCCACAACCCTCGACTTTGAACATAACTCCTTAGCCTTCAGCTAAGTGTTCAGGACCCCTACACTAGAGAATTATCTGTAAAGAGCACGTAACACTTAGCAGGTTGTCTTGGAGAGCTTGTTTAATCTTCACTGAAGGGTAAGCTCACAATGTCAGAGGCAAGGAAACAAAGAACAGTATTTTCTAATAAACCGGCTGTAATTCCACGGACAACTGGGTCACGTGAGCAATCTTCAGCACATTAACATGCCTGTAATACTTACCAATTGCACTTTCTGGTTCTTGCCCATTGACCATCCACGGAAACCAGTCTGCAAGAGAAGAAGAGAGGGGCGTGAAGAAAGACAGATTTTCATAGTCTGCAGGCTTTGTGAAATTTTAATGTTTATCTATCCAGGAGACACCACTGCCCTCTGCTGAAGGGAGAAATGCTCTCCACTCAGCCTCAGCCTCCACTCCTGGCTGTGTTTGCTGTTTAAAGGGTTGTGGATAGAGTGGGTCCTGATCCTATCCCTGCTGCTTTCATGGCTAGGCACAGGAACAAGTTAGTAAATACCTCCAGATCTGATACCAGATTTTGCCCTTCTGAAACCTCTTTTGATGCATTTTTAAAAAAAAATCCATGAGGCCTCCCTGCTCTGGAGGCTGAGCAAAATCCTATCTCTATTCTGTAAAAGAGGAAACTGAGTAACGGAAATTATTCGCTTGGGGTCACAGATTGAGTCATTGGTACAATAAAAAGCAGGCTGCAGGTTTTGTAGCTCCTTAGGCAAATCATCCAGCCTCGGTATGGAGCACAGAGCAGATAATCTTTCCCCTCTCAGCCCCTGGGTGAACTGGAGAAGGGGAATGATGAAGGCTTGGCTGTGCATTCTATGTGGAAGAGAAGAAATTGAAGCTGGGCTAGACTGTTTGTTCAAATATAAAGGGTGACAGAGCTGCTTCCTTACAGCAGCCAGGAATAGGAAAATATTTCCTGCTAGCCACAGACGAGGGAAATGTCTGCATAACTGGAGTGGGATGAAGGAAGGAGTTGGCAGGAAAAAGCCAGTGATCTGGGGCACTGCAGGGATGTGTGCAGCCCAAAAATCAGTACTTCCCGCTACGTCTTGTGAACTCAGCCTGCAGCTTTCTGCTCTTAATGGGAGCACTGTGCGGGTAAAAACTACCAGGTCTGGAGTTTTTGTCATAGTTCTTCCACATTCCGAGGGCAGTTACTTGCAGGCCGCAGAGGGTCTCTTGGGACCCTACATAATCCTGCTCTACAGCATTACGGGAGTTGCTGGACCCTGATATTCTGTTCCCCACCCAGCTGCCAGCAAGGGCTCAGCTGCTGGCGATTAACCCAGGGAGAGCCAGACATGTATAATAACTTAAGTACACAATTTAATACAGCCCAAAACTTTCCCTGTTCTGGCTAATCTGTTAATTGCAACAAGTAGACAAGAAAATGGTGTTGAGCGCTTTCTCATTTGTTCCTGATGCAAAAGGAAGGATGCAAATTCTGAAACCATTGCAGAAGCCAGCAGTGCTGGATTTGAAGAGACATGTAGCAAAGACAGGGAGGCTCCTCTCTCTTTTCTAACACTGAAAAGTCAGCTATTGCGAATTTCGTTTTCCCCTAGGATTTGAACAGAAAACCAGTCCAATTCTAAAACAAAAGGACATAAATGAAGTGAAATCTCTGCATACTGGGTAAGGACACAAAATGGGTGATTTTCTTATCCCACCTTCAACCACTTCAATTAATATTTACTATGGTACCAAATAAATAAGCCTTATAAACAATTGGACATTCTTATCCAAATTGCAGTAAATTCATCCTTGAGGTCTAAAACTGCAACCCTAACTCACCAAATCTGTAGCTTGCCCAAAATCAAAAGAAACAATGAGAGACCAGCTGGTGATTCCTGTTATTTTCCAGGTTAAACAAACAAACAAACAAATAAACGAGGAGTGCTAAAACAAAATACACAAAAGTAAGAAATATTCCTTTCGGGCTTCCTTCACGCATAATAAAAAACACAGACTATTTTTTTCCTCTTTCAAATCATAGTCCACCTATAAGATCATCTCTTAGACTCCTCACCTCCCTGCTTCACAGTCATAAACATGACATTGTCTATTGTGCACCTTTAGAGGAAAAAGTGGTATTTGGAGCAGAATCAGGCTTCAGCATGAGGGGAGGACCAAGGAGGGTATTGGAATAACCCGATTTGAATGTGATAGGTAGTCATCTCTCTCCTCCATACAGTCTTTCTTGGACAAACCTTTGTCCATTCCTGAAATTAATCCTCTTTCACTATCTGTCCTGAGTCTTCTGACTATAATGTCTGATGCTGCCTTCTTGTTTTGTTTTATTTTTTTCTTTAAAGAACAAATTTGATCTGAATTTTTGCTAAAGTATCTCCAAGCGAACAAAGTCATGGAGAGACAAAAAAGAGTAATGACAACCACCACCACCAAAAGCAGAGAATGGTCTGAACTACAGAGGTGAAGTTTCTCAAAACAGCTGTACAAATACTACAAAACCTCCAGCAGTCGAGTGGCTTGGAATGAGGTCATTCCAGCAGGAACTGCTAGCGACAGCAAATGTGTCACAACCATGACAGAACAAATTTTGCAGAGCACTGGAAAATGCCCTGCAGATCATGCATACACAGGTGGTACAGCACTAAGCACAAAGCACACCTAACCCTCTCTCTCAACTTGATCTGGATGTTTTGCTTACTGTAACATACCTGCAGTAGAAGCTGTGGACCTGTCTCTTGTGACTCCCAGTACTTACTGGAGAGTGTCACAGATGGCAAACCATTTCCAGTTTCTAATCTTTTCCTTACAATCCTATATCCACCTTGCCTTTCTTGTTCAGTCCTTCCCCCTTCACTACCCCTCTACATAGCTGTCTTTGTCCTTAGGTCATTGCACATTATTCTGTGTAGGAAACTCCATGGGGCCCAGATGGGGAAGAAATCCTTCCCCGGGGCATAAGGACTCACCAGCTGGGGACAAGAAGAGTGTTAAGAGACAAAAGAGTATACAGGTTCCAGAGGTCTTCATCCCTGTGGAGCGGAGGAGAGAACAGAGGAAAGCTAAGGCAGGAACTGGTATACCCTCCCCTATACCTCAGAAACTTTGCTTGTTGTCCCCATTCTCCTCTCAAGACCATTTGGTCTTCCCAGCCTCCCTCCTGTCTCCCTCTTCATGTGGCCAGTTTTCCAGGTATTTCTGAAACATTCTGGACTGAACTTGTAACACCACCTGCTTTGTTCCTCTTTCCATCTCCCTTCTCCAGTCCCCGTCTCTTTTCCCATCCAGGTGGCCAAGTCCTGCTCCACACACACCCTCAGCATGCAAAGAAAAGTTTCCCCCACGTTATCTCCCTCTATTCTCTTTTACTTTTCAGTTATTTCGAGGAGCACTGAGAGAAAAGACAGGGTCCCCATCACTTACTGCAGCCCTCAGCTTCCTCTCCCTTCAGCAGCAGACGCTCTGTTTTTCCCCTTCGGCGTCCCCCCACTTTGGCTATTGGGTAAATCACATGCAGCCACACCCAGAACACGTTCTTCTTTTAGTTGTCTTCAAAATACAATTTCTGGGAAAAGGAAAAAAAAAAAAAAAAAGAAAAAACCCCAAGAAGCCAGCGAGATTGAGGGATATGGTATCATCATGCATGTGGAATGAGGGGGGGAGCGAGGAGCAGCCCACACCCTCATTCCAGAGTTTATTGTCCTCCAAAGGGGCTCCTCCCATTCCCCCAGGATGGCCCAGCACCAGGGATGGATTCTTGGGTCTGCGTTGCACGCTCGTGTCCCGTTTCGTCCTGCCCTTCTATGCAGCCCGGCTTCTCTTCAGGCCACCACCTCTAGCGCGGTTTCCCGACTCAGCTGCTGCCTCTCCCCACCCCAGTCCCTCGGTCCTCTTCCCTGTTTCCCTGCCTGCCTGTGGGACAGGAACCCCGCGGAGCCCGCATCCCGTTCTTCCGCAGGACCCGCCCGGATGCTGCCCGCGGCTCTCCGCGCTGCGGGACCGAGCAGGGCCGGCGGCGGGACCGGGGCCGGCGGCCAGACGGGCTGCCAGGAGGACATCGGCGGGCAGCGACAGCGGTGACATCACCCCGCTGCCCCGCTGGCGCTTCCCGGCGGGATGGAGGGACGGGGCTTTCCGCTGCACCAGGCTCGGGGCGGGCAGGGAGCACGGGGAACGGGAACAAGTACCGGCCACGGGGCCCGTCCTGCAGCGCCGCTGCCGTTCTGGCCTGAGAAAGGCAGGGATAGGAAGAAAAAAAAAAAAAGTAGGAAAATGAGAGAGACACAAACTGAGAAGGAAGAGAGACCTGACCTTCACTGCCATCCTCCTGACTCCCCCGTGCCTCCAAGCACGGTGCGTTTTATGATCGAGGGAGGTGCAAGCTCCTAAATCCCACTGGCATAGCCACTCTCCCCTAACCTTTCCTCCAACAGCCCCTGGATCCGACCTCCTCCTGTTACTTTCACTGACTTCCCTTTACTGCTTCTGTAACAACTCCACTGGATTTGAAGAGGCACTGGATGAGCTTCGAGACACAATCTCAGTCCTGGAGCCAAGGAGAAAGCTAGGAAACGACCCCAGCTCTCTATCTCGTACAGCAATAGAAGACAGAAACCTTGTAGGGGAAAGCTGTGTCCCCTAAGGCTCATCCTGGTAGCTTGGTAACCCTAATTTTTTCTTAACGAATTGCGAACTAAGAATGAAATCCTATAATGCCTTGTACACAGTCACTAAAGGAAATGCTCACTATGTCCTCATTGCCACACGAGACCTACATCGCCCGCACGTGACCCAGCTGAAGCCACCACTTCTTACCTGAGAGTGGCTGAGCATCGGGTGAGGCAGTGCTCAAGAGGAAAATGACTGCTCCTTCTTATTTGTGGTCCTCCCAAGACTCCTGGAGGATGCCCCAATGGTGGACCATATCAGAAGAGGTGCAGACGGGGTGGGGAAAGCTAAGCATTTCCCTGCTCACCAGGGCAGCCCTCTGAACCCAAACACCATTACTCTGTTTCACGCGAGCAAGACACCACCATTCCCACTTTCAGGGACGGGATAAAACTGTGTCCATTGGAAAAGCTCAAGAGGTCATTAAACAACCAAAAGAATGTGATGGAAGTTATAACCACACCCCACTTTGAGTAATCTTCTCAGATCCTTGGCTTTTTCTGGAAGTCCACACAGCAGTATATTTGGACAATATTCCACACACCTTGGTTTGGTTTTTGTTTTTCTCTGTGCCTCTATGTTGTAATTTGAGCCTGTTACTGCTTAACTGGATAACTAAAACATCCAGAAGATCTTGTGAGTTTTAAACACATTTATTTGGAAATTTTCATTGATGCCAAATGTTTCAGTCTACCAGTGTGTTGATGTACCACCATCTCCCACAGAGCACACGATCCACAGCCAGTACTGGGCGAGGCTTCTGCTGATTGCTTTTGAGCTTTAAATTTTTCTTTCAAACTGGAAGACATTCTCCCCCAGCTGCTTGGTGCGGGTAGACCCCTTATGCTAGCAGAACCCCTCCAATTGGAGAGCTTGGTGCGGATGGGGGCGATGCTGCTGGTGACGGAACTGCTGGCTGGGAAGCTGTTCAGTATTTTACATACCAGACAAGCCGCAGAGAAATAGATGGAGGTGTCCTGCTGCTCTTGCTCGCGGTGGACACCGGAGGGAGCCGCAGCACACCGGCATGCGAATGCCCCTTTTTTCGCTTGCAGACCAAGCACATTCTCCAAGAGATGTGGCTCTGCGTCTGCAGGCCTTCATCTGGTATAAAGGATCTCCTCTTAGCTCTCCTGTTTTTCTGTCTACTGGATCAGCAACTGTTTAACCTGTTTTTTTGTGATAGAACATAATCTTGATTTCCTCCTCCCCCCCTTTGACCCATGATATTGACAAAGATTGCTGGACCCCCTTCATGGCTGGGAGATACGAATAATTAACATCCTTCTGCACATTCCCTTCTCACTCATGTTGCTGTTCCCTGCTTTGCATGCTGCTGTCATCCATCACAGGGTATCTTGGGGGATATCTACAGCTGATGACTTAAAGTAAAGCACTCTTCCTTCTAAAAGTTCAGGTATCAGTGCCACAGTACGGTGTGAAGAACTGTGCCGCAGTAAATGGCATGGGTGACTCACAAAGGAAACACTTCCATACATATATTCTCTCAAGTGCTGACCGCAGTGCCTGTAGGTGTTTACCTAAGATCAGAAGCAGTGACAGTGATTCAGCAAAAACTTATCTTCCTTTCCAGTTGGTACTGATCCCATTATGTTATCTGGGATGCTGTAGTGATGGTAGCATATTCTGGATGAGATACAAAATCAGCCTTTCTGGAAATTAAAATCTCCTGGTGCATTTCACCCTGGAGACTACTGCTTCTAAACAGACAGTTAAGTGATCCTGGGGCCTGCTATTTGCAAAGGTCTTGGAGACCTTTACCTGTCCTCTTTGTTTCCCTGGCCTTCACATATCCTCATGGTAACAGGGCATTAAGTTACATCTGAGTGATAAGAAATTAATGAACTGCTGTGAGATCTGTGAATGCCTCATGTCAATAATGCAGCTCTAGTAGTCATGTGGATTGGGGCTGAAACGAACTTTTTTGGGACTTCACAGCTGATGGGCTCCTTTAACACTCGAGGTCTGGCACCACCCTGCAGTTGCTCCACTGGTGTTGCTGAGGTCATCAGCGGGAAGGGACATGAGTTCAAGGCCTGATCCATCTATCTCCAATTTTGGGAGCTTCACATCTTCATCACATTGTAGAAAAGCGAACACTGACAAGTACAGGAGCCTAGACACACAGTTTGTCTCTTTTTTACTCATAGTCATGCTTTCTGTTGTCCCATCTACAAAATAAGGAATACTTCACCCCTTTATTTCCAAATCAACAAGGCAGTGCTTACAGGGCAGGCAGTCTTGCAGTCACAAAATACACTAAGGTAGTCTATGAAACTCTAATTAATACTAGCTCAGCTCCTTCAAATCAGTTCAGCATTGTGAAGAACTGAGCAGAAGAGGAGGAAATCAGTGAGCTCTTTGCTCTTTTGTTGGTGATTCTTCTTCACTTGTTGTGCTTTGGGGTTTCCTTCTCTGCTCTTTCTGTAGTACTTGCTATCACAAACATCCTTCCTTTCTGATCCTTTGCACTGTCCCAGGGTCAATTTCTCCTGGCTGTTTCACCTGTTCCTCCACCCTCTCCTTTCTCCAAGGATCTGCACTCAAATATGGCTTTTCTCAAGGAACTTTTTCCAAAACTGTTCTCTCAGGGGATGCATAACACTTTAAGCTTAACAAATATATAAATCCCTCCTGCAAGCTCAGTTATGTGTGTCCATACAGACTCTGGAGCACATAGAAACACCATATTTAATTTAACTGGTGCAAGTTTACATACAGATGAGGCTGCAGACACAAGTAAAACACCAGCAAGGACATGATGGATTCCCCCTTCCCTTCTCCCATCTCTTCTGGACATCACAAATCCTGGAGCAAAGCCAGCAGGATTAATCCTCCTGTTGCAGCACAGCAATTGTGTGCTGGAGCAGTAACCAGAGCTGGCTAAAGAAGTCACTGCTGGGAAGCAGAGCTGTGTCTTACACCTACGCATAAAGGTTCACAGAGCTGCTCTGGCACAGATCAAGTCACAGTTGAGCTTTCCAAACAATACCGTATCTGTCTTACTTGAAGTCCAGCCTCTTGTACCATTTCATTGTCTTTCAGTAGTCCTCCATGGTGGAATAGATTTTAGTGGTTTTGTCTGCCCTAAAAGTCTAAAGCCAATAAAACTGTACTAATTATATTTAAAAACAGGATACCCTGTAAGCTTTTAAACATCATTGGTGAAGGGGGAAAAAGTGGCAACTTTAAAAGCCATTTGCTTTAAATTCTGTAACATTTATAAAAGATCTGTTGTCAAAGCCTTTTTTTAAACTGGCCACATCCAAAATATGCAAACTGTTGAAGTCCTTCTCAGTGTCAGTATTGACAGCACTCATCCTGCTTCTGAAAGGACTTAATAAAGAAGAACAAGTTGTACTGAGTAGAAGTAATGCAAATGATGTTAACAGACAGATTGATAAGAGTTCATGTTGTGGGGAAATTAGGAAGCACCACTTTCAGGTTTGCATCCCTCTGTTTCCTATACCTTCACAGGGACTGTAAAGTCTGACTTAAATATTAATTTATGTTTTATTCTACAGTTGACATTACAGGAATCTGAACAAAGATTTTGGACATTACCGCAACCGCATTGATATAAAACACTGTGTCTCCTGTAGGTGCTGCTGACTTCAACCAGGTCACCTGAATTTTCTTGTGACCTTCACCATGTGTAGCCACTATTCTAACTTGATGGCAGACCAAAACCAAGGCAAGCAATGTTAATGAAAATCTGTCTTAATGTGAAATGTGTACATGTAAAGGGCCTGCACTGCTTTCACTCACTTCAGCTTCAAAGAGATGAAAACAGCAACAAATGTAGACCATTCTGTATCAATATCAACAGCACCTTCACAAGATGCCTGTAAAAGGGCAACATTGGTAGCTGAAAAATCTAATTTGGTACTATTCTAATAATTTCTTGCCTCTGTCCATCAGTGCAGGTGCCCTGACACGTATTTTTCTACGAAAAAAGAATTCAACTATCTACCCATTATGTTCTTTTTCTTAGAATAAAAAAAAGCCACTGGAATTTTATTTGCATGCAGCTGTATAGAATATTTGCATTCAAATCAAAGCCCACTGTGTTTGCTTGTTAAAATATCTAAATGTCATTTCATCATATCAATCTAACCTCTTCAGCAAGGCTCCTCTGGCTATTTATTGTATACTCCTTGAGTTTTCTTGCCATGCCTGCCATCTCAGGTTTCTTTCCAATTTCATTCTTGGGAATTTTTTTTGCTATGTTTTCTTTTTCCTGCATCTATTCCTCTCCCCCCCATTTCTCCACTTATTCCTCTGTTTCTGTATATGCCTTTTTATTTCTTTCTCTCCTTTTTCTTCTTTTTCCCTCCCCCCAGTGCTCAGTCTCCTGGTTTTTCTATCTGAACAAGCTTTTCTGACTCTGGCGTTCTCTCTGTCTCCTTAGTTTCCTTTCAGTCGCCCTCACTGGAATGTTGGCAGAAACATATTTTTCTTTGAAAACAAAGAGACTAAATAAGTAAATGAATAAATAAAATAGCTGGAAGCAGATGGGAGGTCTCAGCTGCAGAAGGGTCTGTATTCTGCGAGCTTTCCTCACTTCCTAGCAAAGGAGGAGATAGTTGCACTCCCTGCCCACCCACCCCCAGCCTCACAGGGAGCCAGGCTTCCCCCTCCCCTGGTGCGAGGACCTTGCTGGGAGTGATGGATTGCACTGCAGTGAGGGCTGGGAAGCACTGCAGGGAGAGGAGGGGGAGGGATGAGGAAGGAAGGGAAGGAGGGAGGGAGGGAAGGAGGGAGGAGACACGCTGCCAGCGTCAGGCCAGGAAGGATGTAACGGGGCTGATGAGGAGAGAGGAAGGGGGGATTGGCAAACGAGGATAGGGAGGGCATGGGTGGGAGAGCGTGCGTTTCTGCAGGCAGCACGGCTCCGATGACATTGGGGAGCCCAGGAATGAGGGAGGCACCAGGCAGCGGAGGCAAGGCTGGCACTGGGCAGAGGGGGAGACGGGCGGGGAAAATGGAAATGACATAGGGAAAGGGAGGAGGAGAGAAAGTCAGAGCTAGACAAAATAAGGCTTTGGTTGTACAGCAACGACAAAAGGACACAACTCTGGCAATCTGGATTTCTTTGGAGCCGTAACAGAGGAGGCAGTGTTGATGTAGAAACACTCAAAAGGTCAAAGCATGCTGCAAACTGTACTGAAATGGGCTTTCATTGCATTCCGAAGGGTGATGACAGGATGACCTCTGGGCAGTAGCGAGGTACATCTGTGCTGCCGAAGCTACTGGTGATGGAGCTTGCAGCGTCTGGCTGCAGCAGCTTCATTGCCCTGTGGATTTTGGCAAGGGGGATGCGTCCTTTTGCCTGGGCACTGCGAGGAATGCAGATGACCTCCTCCCCACTGAATCAGTTGCAAGTGCTGAAACATCAGTTGCCATTGTTTGTTGCCTTTCACGCTTCTCTTTCTTTTTTTTTTTTTAATATACGTTTCTCCATCTGTTCCTCATTCATTGCCCAGATTTTTTCTCCATCTCTCCGTTTCCAGCATTACCTTCATCCCTCCCTCCCTCCCTCCCTCTCCCTCTCCCGTTTCGCGGACCTCTCCCTGCCCACTCCCAGGCGCAGCGCTGNATGGGGAGCGGGGCGGGCGTGCCGGCAGCCAAGCGAGCAGCCTGCAGGACGCTGTCCCGCCCCTGCAACTTCGCGGAGAGACCCTCCCCCCCTCCCGCCATCCACTCATCCCCCTCTGGCTATTGCTGGCTCTCCGCCCCCCATCGCAGTGCACCAGCTGCGGTTTCCAGCTACACTGACCTAGTTCTGGCCTCCCTGCGAGGCACCGCTGTCCCCCTCCTCCGTTAGCACCTGGCGCAGGAGAAGGGAAGGGGAAGGGTCCTCTGGCACCGCAGGGAGACTCCTGAGCATCGCTCCCATAATGGCGCCGGACCCTGCGAAGGGAGAACAGAATTGGAGATGCAGGCGCCCACCCCCTAATCAGCTCCCATCGGCTCACGGCAGGCAAGCGGAGCTGGGTGTGTTAGCACCCTTGCTAGCTGCGAGAGGGGGCATCAGTTAGACGAAGAAAAATGAAGAAACTGCTCCCCACGAATGAGAGAAAAAAACCCCAGATTGCCAGCTCTCATCAGATCTGGTGACAGAACTGCCGGACACAAGAGGGAAACACTAACACGGCTGGGATAAACTCGAGGACATTTAACCTGCTGCCTGAAGCTCTTTAGCTCGGAGGGCAGATGTTTATCAGACTTAATGCAGCAAAGTGCCTGCGAGGTATAGCCACCCTGTGGTTGCATCAGATCCTTCCCTACAGGCACTGAAATCCAAAGTCATCACTGCAACAGCATTCATCAAAAGACAATGGAGAAGGAGACAGAAAAGGGCAAACCAGGAGTCAAAAAGAGGTAAAGGAGCAGGAAACAAAGAAGGCAGGCAGGAACTTTCTCAAGATGGTAAAGGAAAAATGCAGACAGAAAAACAGCTGGAGAAGGGACCGGGCAGACGACAGGGAGTGAGAGAAGAGAGATACAGAGAAAATGAAGTGTTTTCCGTTCAAAGGAGTATTTCCATTGAAAGCACACTCATCCTTCTGTCCACCTTTTCAGTACTGTTCTCTGTTTCCCTGCAGCAGAACTGCAACTCAGTTGGGAGAAACGCACTCCTGTCTTGTGGAACTGGGAGCTGCTGGTTATATACCAGTCTTTCAAACTTACCAGCTGCTATTCATCCATCCCTTTGTTTCTGTCTGCAACTCTGCCTGCCTGGGCTTCTTTGTGTCTCTCAGTCCTCAAACTGTGCCCAGAACAAGGATAACAGAAGCCTCTGACCTTCTCCAAAGTTACCTAGTCAATGAGATGCATGCACTCCTCCCTTATGTCCCCAAACGGTTGCTGTGTCAGGAAAGGTCTCTCAATGCCCCTGCAAGCCCTTTTCTTCTGGCAGGCTTGTACCCCGAGCCTGAGCCTCGTCTCAAATGCTGGGAAGAAGGGGGTTCCCATTCCTTCTATTCCACCACCTGCACAGTCTACTGTCCCCGTATTTACAGCAAAATAATTATTTCCCCCACAGCAGCCTGCTGGCTCCCTTCCCATCGCCTGGTACTGGCCGGCCCTTCCGCCCAGGACCGTTCTCCATCCCAGCAGGGATTCAGGGCTCCCTGCACGGCGCTACACGGGCAGCGTCACCCGCGTTTCCCCAGCCCCTCTGCCCTCACGCCGCTCCCCCGCCTCGGGGCACTCCCGAGCCCGGCCCGCGCTGCCGCTGGCGGGACNCGCCCCTGCACCGCCGCCACCACCGCCGCCCGCAGCGCCCCGCCCGCACACGGGAGGATGCGGATGCGCGCTCCGGGTGCGGGTGGGCAGCGGAGGCGAGCCTGGGGCTGGACCCTCCCGCGCCGGACCCGCAGCGTCCCCGGCCCGACTCCTCTGCCGCCGCTCGGGGTGTCCGTGCCGGCAGCACCGGCGGGCAGCCCCCACCGGGCTGGTCCCCACCCGAACGCGGGAGCAGAGGAGCAGCTCGGCACCTCGTGCCACGCGCAGCAGGGCATGGAGCTGTACGTGGGGAGCACGGCCGCCCCTGGGATGGGAAGCCCTTGTGTGTAGGGCAAAGGACTGTGTTTATTCAGAGATATCGGTGGGCTGGGTGTGATGAAGCACATGGAGCTGGGCACACCGGCGACAGACCCATCTGCAAGCCGGGGTGTAACATTCTGGAGGGCATGGTGTGGGATTGAGTCACTGGAACCTGGAACTTTCTGCAGAGCCCTTTAGCTGGGAGTCCTTTGTGTTAGCAGTAGTATCTCCATTTTCTGCTATCTTACAATAGTTTATTCAGAACAGGAGTTAGTATAACAGCAGAACCAATGAGAAGCTGAGGTTATATGAAATTAAAGATGATTTTGCACCATTTGGCATAGTCCTCATTTTACACGGTATGAAACAAGAATGATACGGCCATTTTCCTGTTGAAACACAGTCCAGAAGTTGTTTCCCTTCCCTGGACCATCTGTGTTCATATGTGAACCCAAGCATTCATGTGTGAACACAGGGATTTACCTTGCCTTATACATATTTTTTTTCTTACTATTCAGTCATCCAAGCAGGAAGCAGAAGCATCGCTATGAGACTTAGCTGACCAAATGAGTAGCCACCGAAGACACAGGGGAGCACACAGTCAGCACACAGGAAAATGAGTATACATAATTAGGCTTAGCAACATTTGCAGGCTGGACTTTCCATCATTGTTCCATCACAAGGTCACACACCCAACCAGAGACAGTATATGAAACTTTACAATGTGAATAATGGGATAATGTCCTGCAGACTTTGGCTTCGGGACTAAACAGCTGGTTTGCAGTTGTAGTTAACTCAGTGACAAAAGATGCCTCATGGAATCAACCGTGAAATCAGATTTTGCATACATTAAGGCTTTGGACCAGTCCTTACATTATGCATTACAGAGTGCATGGGAAAAATCTCAAAAGAAAGGTGCCAGGATTCGTTAGTGTTCAGAGGCATCCATTCCTTGTTGATACTACAATTATAATTCTTCCCTAAAGGGAGAAGCTTGGTATTCTGGACCACTGACACTGAGGGCACTGTCCAATATTGTTCTTGTGCTATCAAATAGTAAGAATTTTGTCCTGAGAATAGATTTATGGATAACAGGAGAGACCTCGCCTTCAATGGAAAAAAAAAAATTGAAAAAAGAAAAAAGGTCTTGCCTAATTCTTGGGAACTATAGCATCTACATGCAACTTAGTTGCAGTGACAACTTTGTAAAAAAAAGAACTCAAAAGCTTCTGCAGCAGTAGGCAGCTCCTAGGTGGGCACATCCCGCGTAATAAATAGATCCTTTCTCCTCTTCTACCTTTCCAAGAAAGGGCAAAAGACTCTCATGACTCTTTCCAAACTCACTTAAGTTTCTAGATGATGGGAAATTGTTCTAGAGATATAGGTTATCCAACCTGTGACAAAGTTCAACATACTACAATTCCAGCAGCTCAACGAACAGTAATAAAAAGGATACAAGGCTACATTTTGCATGTGAGAGAGCTATGAAGGTAAGTGGTAGGTGGCAGAATAAATTGTTACTGATAATCATAAGCCTCAGCTGAAGTATCCCAAATGGTTTGAGATCAAATATCTTACTGTTACCATGACGAGTGTTTTTCCTGTACTCATAGAATGACTTCCTCTCAGATGTCTTATAACCAAACATGCATTTGTATGGCCAAAAATCTACATTCCTGAATTCCCCAGCTGCGCAATTCTCCTCTTTCCACAAACTGCTAACCGTGTTTGAGCAGCAGAGGCACCTGCCTTACCACTTGGCTGCTTATTGAAATACAGAAGAAAAAAATTCTTCTATTACTGTGTCACTGTAGTTTTATAAATCCTAATGCAGACATTTTTCTTTCATCTTTGCTTTATGCTATCTTAAAACAAGCATGCATTAATCCAGAAGAATTCTTATTCTGAAATACATGTGCATGCTGGGCAATGTGCAGTTGTTGCACAATCTTCAGCAGAGCAGTGATACCACAGTAGCTCTTTGTTAGCAAATTCTCTGTATAAACAAACCCCGTGCACCTCACAGCCTGAAATTACGACTTTTGAAAGTGTGAACTTCATGCACATGGGAGCTCTGTTCTAGAAGGCTGCAGAATGTAGAAATTCTGTCAAAGAAAGTAATACTTTGCTACTGTCAAAACAACAAAAATACTGTGGAGCATTTTGGTGTTCTTTATCTATATCTATTATCTATTATTAGTTTACCCTGCTGGTACTTGCCTACGATTGCCTCCTGCTCTCAAGTTGTACTTTTAAGTTGGCTTTTAAGCGAGTGATAGTGTATTTTTCCCTATCCTGTTGTACAGAGTCAGAAGGAGGGGAACCTGGAATTTGGAAGTGGTCTTTGGCTTGCAGCTGTGAGAAGCCAGAAGTCTTGGCGAGCAACCCAAGCAGACAGGAGAGCACTGGATGACGTCTGGTAAATAGGGATTTTGGCCTCTGACATTATCTGTGAGGTAGCCTTGCCTCATACTCATTAAGCAAATAGTTTTCAGAAGAGCTGCCTGAATCGCACGTGAGGTTTGGGGAGTAGGACCCAGATGTTTGCAGAACAAAATGAAGTTTGTCGTACAGGTTAGAGAATCAAGATGGGTAGGACAGCACTGCCACATGCTAAAGAGGGAGAAGAAAGCAGCTTGAATGGAAACATTCGTGGTAGGATGGGTGTTTGGGGGCTGCAGGAGAAGCTCTTTCGACATGGCAGGACCAGTGGCTGTATCCCATATTTGCAAAGCTGGGAGTGCAACACAGGTTATTGAGAAACACACATGTTGTTCCCCTGGTGTGCAGTGTGTGTGTTGTGTCTAGAGGTTCTGAAAGTTGGCTGAAGGAGAAATTCACATAGGAAAATGTGAAATATACAGCTGATACAATACAGTGAATGAAAAGGGTGTGGTACCGAGGAAACCGAGTAGGTGTACCACAGAAACTGATCAACAAGGTGTGTCAGTTGATAAAGAGGATGTGTCATATTTGTTTGCTGCCAGCAGTTATTATTTTAGAGAAGTGACAGCAGCGAGGGATGGTGCAGCCCTGGCTGCATGCTGGGTATGTCAGGCACATGATGGTGTATGGTGTGTGGCATGTGGGACATGTCACAGGACATAGGGCGAGAGGACATAGGCTTAAGCTGTGCCGGGGAAGGTTTAGGTTGGACATTAGGAAGAATTTCTATACTGAAATTGTGATTAGATATTGGAAAGAGCTGCCCAGGGAGGTGGTGGAATCACCATCCCTGGAGGTGTTTAAGGAAAGACTGGATGTGGCACTCAGTGCCATGGTCTATTGACATGGTGGTGTTCGGTCATAGGTTGGACTCGGTGATCTCAGAGGTCTTTTACAACCGAATTGATTCCGTGGTTCTGTCACACAAAGTACAAGGGTTCTGGTTTTGCACACCACGTGCCAACAGCAGCAGCAGCAGGGACAAGCACAAGAGGTGCTGTACGTTTTGCTGCACTACCAGACAGCGCAGCTACCTGGGCTGTGCTGGGGCCGGTCACCTGTGGCAGTGGCCTGGTGTCTGCACCCTGGAGGGGGCAGTCAGGGGTGGAAGGTGGGGCTGCAGGAGAAGCCGGTTGGGCATGGCAGGACCTGGGCTGGGGTCTGCCACGGCAGTGGGGGCTGGACCAAAGCCCAGTCTGGGGCAGGGGAGAAGGGCGGGACAGGGCGTGAGGAAGAGCATGAGGAAGAGTATTGTCAGCAGGTCGTGGGACATGATCCTGCCCCTCTACGCAGCCTTAGTGAGGCTGCATCTGGAGTGCAGTGTCCAGTCTGGGTTCCTCAGTAAGGAGAGACACGAAGCTCCCGGAGTGGGTCCAGTGGAGGGGAACGAGGACGACTGGGGGACTAGAGCATCTGTCTTACAAGGAAAGGCTGAGGGAGCTGGGCCTGTTCAGCCTTGAGAAGATGGGGGACCTTAGCAATGTCTATAAGCAGTTAAAGGGGGTATGCCAAGAGGATGGAGTCAGGCTCTGCTTGATGGTGCCAACCACTAGGACATGAGGCAATGGGCAGAAACTAATGCACAGGAAGTTCCACCTGAATACGAGAAAGAACTTTGCTGTGCAGGTGACCGCGCACTGGAACAGATTGCCCACAGAGGTAGTGCAGTCTCCCTCACTGGAGATATTTGAGAACTGTCTGGACACAATCCTGTGCCATGCGCTCTGGGATGGCTGGCTGAAACAGGGAGGTTGGACCAGATGACCCGCCGTGGTTCCTTCCAACCTGACCCATTCTGTGAGAGGCCTAAGCCGTTAGACAGGAGTGGCCTCAGCCCGCGGGTGGTGCCGCCACTCACGAGGAGCAGTTCGGTTCAGTTCGGTCCCGTCCGATCCCGTTCGGCCCGGTCCGGTCCGGTTCGGCTCGGTCCGGTCCGACGCATCCCGGCACCGCCGCCCTCGTGCTCCCCCGCGCCCGCCCCGCGCGTGCCAAGCCCGGCCCGGCCGTTAGGGCACCGCCGCCGCTTCGCTGTGAGGCGGCGGGAG
>VZTD01002938.1:61112-242011 GCA_013397725.1 Rhagologus leucostigma
GATCGGCGGTGGCTGTGGGGGCTGATCTTCACGTGATGGAGCCAGGGGTGTGTGTGGCTGGCGCTGGGTCTGGCAGCAAGATCTTCTCAACTAGGTTTCCTCTCCCCTTTTGTTTTCCGGTGTTTAAAAAAGAGCTGGTGGCACATCGGTGACTTTACTGTCTGCGATCTTACCAGGGGCTCCGTTTTCCAAGCGTGCCACTGTTAATCTTGGATTGATTCCATCATTTAAGCAAGCATCCTCTAGACATGTTATTTTGGTTTGGTTTTTTTTTGGTTTTTTCTTTTTTTTTTTTTGTCACCGTTTATAAACCGCTGTTTATTTTCTGTGGTGGAGTGGGTTCTAATGCATAGGAATACATGCTCCTAATGCGTAGGAATACACACTTCTGTACTGAAACGTACTTTTCTCCAGTCTCATCTGAATCCTAAGGGTTATTCTGGGGGAGCCGTTTAAAGGTTTAAAGACTCACAAATAAATAGGAATAGTTCTTGTAGGTTTAGAAACTTAATTTCCTCATGTTCCCGTGTAGGTATGGATTTATCTACCCATTAGATAACGCACATTCTTAAGTAAAAGAACAAACTGCTTAGCCTTGTGGGTTTCTTCCCCTTAAAATTGGTTTCTGCGATGGTGTATTTGTGTAAAATAATTAAAGTTGCACATTTCCCCTAATTATGTTCATGCCATCATTTTCTTTTGACTTTGCTTACTGTTTTGAATAGCACCTTTTCTTCCTTTGGGATTTAGTTTATTTCATACCTTTGTATGTTTATGTCTAATAGGGATGTTTCTTCTTTTTTCTTTTTCCTCCCTAGGTGTTGGCGACTTCAGTCATTTAGGGGTTTAGTTCTGAGGAAGCAGAGACACAAGGATTGAGTTTCTTTTACATAGAAAGCTACAGCTCTTCACCAGTACTCTTTTTACTCCTTCCCATCCTTCCCTGCTCCGTAGGGGAGAACAATTTGAGAATTATTTTAAACATTCATTTACTCCCCCTTCCCTCCCTCAGAAATCTACCCTGGTCCCAGAGGCATCCGCTAGACAGTGCCTGACAGGACCAGGAGAACGTTATCATCGCTTGCTTGCTTTGGGAGCTTCAGTAGTACCTTTCCCTCCTTTGGGGTGTAGTGCAGAGAGGCATCCAGAAGACTTCCTTGCTACCCTTTTTGGTTAGTAGAGGATCCAGGAAAAGGGGTACCTAGCAAGACACGTGACCTCCTTGAGGGAGCCAGAACTGAAGCAGCACTTGGCGCGCTGAAGGAAACACCCATCTTTAGAGTCTTTTTCGTCTTCCGCTCCTTCCTCACCAAATTTCTGGTAAGTCTCTTCAGCCCATTCATTCACGCAGTGCATGTTTCCCTTCCCCCACTCCAGGCGCTGGGAGAGGCACGCACAGAGACTGTGGGGTGGGGGAAGGGAGGAGGGAAAACTGGCTGTGTACACACGGATCGGGGAGGAGAGGGGGTATTGTACCACACTGCGGGGGAACCTGGCACAGGTGGAAAAGCAGCTGATGTGAGAGGAAATGGTGTGTTTTATTTGCACACGGGCGTGCGTGCGCACACAGGGACAGTGGAGGGGCGTGAAAAAGCTGAGAGCCTGTTGTTGGAAAAAATACCAAGACTGAAGTAGAAGGGTGGCTGATGCTGACCAGTATTGGGCTCATGTTGCAAGGAGGAAAGAGAATGGATTATTCGGTGGTGATCGGGAAGTGGGGTGTGTGAATGAGGAATCTTGCCTTCTACTTGCGAGCATGAACACAGAGGAGGAAAGATGGGGGGTGTGGATGTCCGCCTTTCAGAGGCAGCTGTGCCTGGGAGGATGGCTGCTAGCATCTTGAACATCACTCAGTGCAAAGGTGGAGACAAGGAGATGAAAGCCATCATGGGGAGTGCAGTTGCCCGTCTGCAGGGGTGGGAATGAATGGGAACAATTAATATATTCCCATATCCTTTGGCTGTTGCAGTCTACAAATCTCAAAGGGAAAAGGAGGTGAATACTGTGATGTGCTTTCAAAGAGGTGTGCTTGGGGTTCACCTGCCTGCAGAGACTTTCGATTCTCCGATGCATGTGTTGAGGGTGGATGATAATGCAGCAGCAGTGGACAGATTGCACTGCAGCTTTTCAATATATTATATAAAATGGATTTAAATAAATATTTTAATTTTGCAGATTCTTCAGGTTTTAAAAAATGTGTTCTTTCCAAAGATTCTCAAGCAGTTATATGACAGTTTTAGGAAAACTAGTTTCTGGTACGTAAAAGAGGAATTTTTCTTGATGTTGGCCTTAAGCATCACCATGAAGCGGCATTATCAGGAATGAGTTGATTTATCTTGGATTTATTTTTCTAAAGATGTCAGTTCTTTTCTCTATCACCATGTGATATATTAACCATCCATACATATTTCCTTAACATTTTCTTTAGATGATCATCGTTCTGGTATCTTTGTGTGGAAAAAAAATCACTTGTGCTTTATGCTTGAAACAGCTGTGTGCAGACCTGCTCTCCCTATGACACAGAAAGTCCTGTTTCTGGGATGTTTCAAATATTGCTCTCTTCTCATTAAGATGAGACAGAGACTTCCATGACACTGTATGATGGATTACATGCTGGGTCATGTGCTGGATGACTGTTCAGTAGCTGTTTAACTGGTTTACTATCTAAGATTGACTTTATAATTCAGATCTGCCTTGAGGTGTCTCCTGAAGGAGATAACTTGCAAGCATCTGCCAACCGTTCGTAGGTCTTCACTGTCTTGAAATGTGGCCTTCCAGCCGTTCTAGAAACTGTAATGGTAGAGATGGTTGGTTTATTGGAAATGTGTACTCAGTTTCAAGCCTTAGCTAATTTATGATGAAGTCAAAATACCTTTTCTAACTTGAATAGCACTGTTCTGAAAATGAGTATTAGGGATAAGCATTAATGGTGTTGTTAGTGTTACTCGTAGTGAGGCGAGTACTTGGAGCCATGTTTTTTCCTAGTTCTCCATTTCCCGTGGCGGTTGTGAGTGTCAGTCTCTTGCTCATTCCTTCTCACTTCCCAGAGATTTTTATTGTCAGCTGTAGGGATTAAACATGCCTAGAGGTATGCTAAAACTAAGGTTAGGTTTTACCTCTCTGTCAACCACTGAAATCTGTGGAGTTTGTGTTATCTGCACAGTGCTGTAACTGAGAGTCTGAGCCAAGCTCTAAAAAAAGGGCGATTCTGGGAGGGGCTGCTGGTAATAGTTGCTTCCACTAACTTGTTTCCCAGATCCCACTGTAGTCAGTGGGAGTGTGCTGCAACATCAGATCACAGGTCTAGCAGGTGAAATATCTAGATCAAGTTGATCCTTGATGCTATGAAACATCTGGGATTCCATTCATCATTCCCATAGGGAAGACACGACCTAGACTTTTTAGTTTACAAAAGCATTGGGTAGTTGCATTCTAAACAAAAAGATTACCCAACATTTTTTTTCATACTAGATATCTTTTATCTTACACATTTATCAATAACATTTAAATTGATTAGTATCTCCTAATAATGGGTTTCTTGTTTCATCTTAGGAGAAATGCATCATGATGAAAAAGAGAAAGAAACTAGTCTATTTTTCTTCTACTTTTGGGTGTTGAAGTGAGGAGAAGGAGTGAATGAGCCATGGAGACCAATCTCCCATTCCTGGAGGGAGAGCTTTTAATCTAATCTTCTCTCTGAAGAGAACACCCTCTTCAAGGCAAAAAGAGTGGTCTTCAGAGAAGATTTCCAGATCTCTCTAGGCAGCTGATCTGATTGGCTGAATTCCCTGTTATTTCAATAAAACATATTCATATATGATGTAAAGTCGAAAAGGAGCACAGTGAGTGCTTTTGTTAGAACAGCTGCTAGAGGTGTACTGCAGATTGAAAGAATGTGGGAGGAAATAGGTTTGCATGTGCTGGGGAGGGAAGGAAGCTGCTGTGTGATTGCTGGAGTAAGGCCTGGCTTAAGCAGTACAAAAGTGCCACAGCTGAAAGTTGAGGTGAGCGTTCATTCCCTCTATAAATTGCAAGGAATCTGTTCCACGCAGTGTCTTCCTGAAGCAGTTGTGGCAGTGTCTGCTTGGCTGGCACGACACACAGTTTGATTTTTATCACAGACTTTTTACTTTGATACCATGCTTTTTCCTTCTCCCAGTCTGTTACATGCAGTTAAGTTTATGGTTATTTTTTGCCTTCTAATTCCATAAATCTGTGAAGTAGTTACTGAAAGACTGTACTTACTTTGACTGTAGTAGCTTTGAGTGAAAACTGCACTTGAAGTGGCCATCTTGAAGTTATTTAAACATCTGCTCTTCCCCTTATATATACCATAGTTACTTTGCGATAGATGCTCTCACGGATTAGGAAGTATTCTATGCACACCCAGCATTGTCTGAGGCTGTGTCTTTTAGATTGAAATGGGTGGAGTTGGTTTTCAGGGGAGAGTTCTGGCAATAATATCCAACTTCAGAGCTTAATGCTTTTGTGCATCTGAGTGCAAGGCCAGCTTGCCTCTTACAAACCAGTTTCTTGAGAATGTGGGAGGGATTTTTAAAATGTTTGGATTAAGAGGGTAAATTGCAAGTTTTGTTATGTGACACTTCTTACACAATCAAAATAGTTTATATGGTGAGGCTGAAACTGATGAATAGATTCTGTTTTTAGGAGCAGAATATTAGTGTGAAAATTCTTTTGGGTGGAAAAAAAATACGGTGTTGGGTTGGAGGCAAAGGATCCATGAGTTAGGGTTGCTAGTTTCTGCCTCTGCTGCCGGCTAGTAGTTTGTTCTCAAGTGAGCATCTTAGTCTTTACTTCCAGACTTGAGATTGTTACTTGCCTTTCTTACGATAAGATGGGAGCTTTTGGATATCATTTATAAAGCCATTAAGATTTTGAGCAAATGAGATGTAGTATTAGGAGGGAGATGAATAGCCATACCCAAGGCATTTTCATAGACCTGCTGGTTTAATGTGCCCCTTGGTATATATGGATGGCCCTTCTTGACAATGTTGTAACTTCTTTCAAAAGTAGAAGATGGAGGAAAGAGAAGGATATACTTTTTTTTCTTTCTTCTTCGACCCTTTGCTGATTTTTAAGAAATTAAGTGCTGAAATGACAGGGAGATATGATGGTGTATTTAAGGGGGTGAAGGTGGGGTCATGTAGAGAAGAGGTTTGAGAACAATTGAAGCAGATTGGCAAAGAAAGCAAAAATGGGGAGAAAATACTTGATTCTTATATCAGCATTAGTACCAGTACTGAGGGGGAAAAAGCCTCAAACCACAAAAAGCCAAACTAAAACCCCAAGCAGGCTGAAAATACTTGACGGTTTCTGTTTTTTTTTTTTTTTTCTTTTAATCTCTGAGGAAGTGTGTTTGGTGTGTTTCTCGATGCCCTCGGCGTTCTCCGGCTGTTCTGTAGGATGCGCCCGGCCGGGCCGGGGGCAGAGCGGCGCTGCCCGGGGGGGGCGGCAGGTGGCGCTGCTCGGCCTCGCCAGCCCCTCTGCAAATGGCAGCGCTGAGGGGCAGTGCCCGGCGCCTCTGGAATGGGCCGTGCAGCGGGGGCATTCCTGCCAAACACAGCCTGTCCTGCTGCCTAGCCCAGGATCTTGTTCCAGGAAGTTCCATGTAAACTACCGCGTCCAGAAATCCATTGTTGAGGGAGACAGAAATGGGGCAGGATCTGATAGATGTCAGCCATTGCCAGCCCAAGCCTCATCTTGCCCTTTTCGCTTCGAGCTGCTTTGAAGAACAAAGAGGTTCTTTGAGAGATCAAAAGATATTCCTTATAACCTCCCACACCCATTTTTTTTGCAGGGAGCAAACACTTTTTCCTGCTTTACCTTGAACATCTTGACTGCTGTCGAGGACTGGTCTGGATCTGTGATTGTCTTTCCCTAGCTTCTGCTTTTTTCCAGTCTGTTAGTAGGCAGAACTGTAGTCCTTGGCTTTGTTGTTGCACCTCATATACCAAATCAATGGGAAAAAAAGTCACAGTCTTTGCTGCTTGTTACTATGGTTCTCAGTACCAGGAATAAAAATGTCCGCTTAAAATTTTATCTTCTTGTTAAGAAAAAGCTGTACTAGTAGAAAAAAAATGTTTTTTAATTCTAGAGAAACCTAGCTGGTTCTTATGGTTGTAACTAAACAATCCTTTTATCCCAAGACCTGCTGCAGAAACTAAAATTCTTTATAATATCAGATGATAGGAATTATATACTACAGGTGTTTTTGTATTTACATTGTCTGATGGCAGCAGTCATTAGGAATACCAGGCAAAACTCCTGTTTCTATCCTAGAGTTCCGTTCTGCTAGGAACTCATGTCAGTTATGTTGGTGAAAATGATGATTTCTGCCTCTTTATTTTAATAGGAAAGTTTAAAGGTGACACATTCTGGTTTTCTCCAGAATTCTTATTTCCTACACCATGCTTTTCTTTCTTGAACGTAGAAGAGTAGTCCATTAATGTACCCGTAATTGTTTCACAGCTTTAAAAATATTTCAGTAAAAATATATTCAGTCAAAAATAGCCCAAATCCTCTGTATGCAAAGCAAAAGGAGCAGTACCTTACTGTCATCCATTCTAACCCCATTGAAATTCTTCACTTTGAATTCTGTTTTCTGTTCTTGGTCCTGAATTCATTTGTGCTGTTTATCTACAAAGGTGATTTAAAAAAATTGATTTGAACCAAGAAAGAGCTAGCACTGAAATTCTGGCCTTGATTTTACTTTATTTTGTATGTGTTAATGTTTTGTATTCCTGACATTTTGTTGGTGCTTCTTGTTCCATTAGTTTTTCCATTGTTATGTGTTCTGGATACTACTAAATATATTTCTAAGTATATCTTACAGCAGATGTGAAATATTTGTAAGAGCAAATCAGTCCTAAATAGTTATCTGCAAGATTCTGTGTTAATTAATTTCTGTTCTGGTCTTTTTTTTTGACATAAAGAGTTTGTCACACTCTACTCTGTCCCATATGTGGTGGAAAGAGACAAATCAAGTCTGTCACTGGGTGTTTTAGCAGTACCTAGGAGAAGGGCGGAGTTACTTCAGTTGAAGGAATTATCCTAATCATGAAGTTGAAATTCTGGCCTTCAGATACGGCCATTCAAATTGTTTTCTGTTCTTTGCACGCTTCGTAGTACTGCCAAGAAAGAGGAATGGTGCTGCCAGTACCAGTAGTTACGTCTTTGTGTACTTCTGGAGGAGAAAGCTGAGATGAGGACCAGGACTTAATTTCTAGTATTTAACATTCCATGGAATGTAAATGGATTTGTTTCTGTTGTTGGTACTTTTGGTTGCAGACTAGGTGCAGACATTATTTTGCTTCTTGGAGGTTGGAAGTTGCAGTCTGTTGAAATGGACTGACTAGTGCAGAGGAAGTGGGACTTAGTACAGCAGGGATCAGGAAGATAAGAGCCTATGTACTCTAACAGAGTCTCATCTTCTCCACTGTCTAGCAGTTCCATTGGAGGGAGACCTTGAAGGTTGCAAGACAAGTCCAAGATGTGCAGTTCGGTTGCTCCCAGGCTGTGGTTCTTAACAGACCGTCGCATCAGAGAAGATTACCCTCAGCAGGAGATCCTGAGAGCACTGAAGGCCAAGTGCTGTGAAGAGGAGCTGGATTTCCGGGCCTTGGTGATGGATGAAGTGGTGCTGACCATTGAGGATGGAAATCTTGGTGAGAATGAGCTAAGGCTGGGAGTGTGCTGAAAGGGTTCTTGGAAAAAGATTGTAAAATGGAGCATCTGTAGTATTTAATAACGAATTCCATATATGCCAGACTACCTACCGTTCATCATCTAAATCATGAAGATGTACATCATACCATTTTTTAAAAGAATTTATTGTGTTAATCAAATACAGTTGTTCAATTTGCTAATTTGGATTAGAACCATTTTTGCCTTCCCTCTGCGGAGTTGTTTCATTTTGATGAGTCCAGGATAAGGACTATAGGACCTCTGAATTAATAAGAAATCATGGAGCTTAATTTTTGCTTCAGTACTTGAACTTTGTGGGTCACATTTAAGAGTTTCAGAGGGACTTTTTTCTTCTGTTTGTGTTCTGGCTCCAAAATAGAAAACACTAGAAATAATCTAAAAGGAATTTTCAATGAACAGCACAAAGTGTCATGGAACTAGAGGTTATAATGTGGCGTAACTAAAGCACGCTGCTGTTCAGATGTGGAGTTATGTGAATTCCAGAAAAGAACAGTGCTGATAAACAAAGTATGTGCATCAAATAATTTGAACTATTACTACTATTTACAGTGTTTAAAACTAAATGGTAAGATTTCTGTTCTATTTTCCTATAAGCTTTTTTTTTTCCTGTGGTGATTAAAAAGGAAAACCAAGATGTTAAGTTGCATTAGAAATGTTAAGTAAAAGGATTCTGTAGCTAGTAAGCTTATGTGATAGGAAGATACTAATACCACCAATGTCAAGCTGTGTAACACTTATAGTTTATTTTTGTTTCAACATTTTTTAATTTAGATTTCCTGAAGTAAGGAGACTGCAGTGTTATTTTTTACCTTTAGCTCTTTCATTCCTCTTCCCTGTTTATCAGTCAAAAAATGTAGCACTGGAGACCCAGGGAAGAATTACATTTTTGAAAGTTGTATTAGAGTAATTCTGTGTGGGAAGAAAATATAAAAGTACCCTCAGACGTGAAGAAGAGGCTGCCATGATACCTTGTTCGTCTTTGGGAAATCATACATAGGAAGGGAATCATAAAACTGACTCTGGGGAAGAACTTTGGTCGGAATTTATACCCTATTTTGGCATGAATCAATCAAGTATAAAACATATGCATGGTAAAACCAGTATTTTTTATTCTGGTATTATTAAACTTCTATTTACCTATTTTGTCTTTTAATCTGAGGAGTTTTATGATTTTTATCACAGATTGAAATTCTGTAGGGTGTCTTCAAATCAAGGTAACTTCTTGTCAGAAAGTCTGAGCTCTCAGCGTGCTTTCCTTTGGACAGCATGTAATGGGAATGCAGCCATCCTGGACTGTAGCTGCAGTCTCTGAGATGCATAATTAGTCCTTCAGCATTTCAGTACTGTTTTTATTTCTTGGTGATTTCTTCTTTCCTGTCTTCTGTCTATTTTTGGGGAATTAAATAGGGCAAGTGTAAATTGTGGACCTTTCTGCTCTCTTCTGTCTCATGTCTTCTAGTGCTGTGTCTATTGCAAGGAAAAAGATAAAAGTAGTGCAGGTTGGAAAACTAATATTGAGGAACGTGTAGTACAAGAATGAGAAAAATTAAGAAAATTACTAGAAAAAATGCAAGAAAAGGGAAATTATTCTCATACAAGGTGTTCATTCAATATGATGTAAATAACTGACCATTTGAAAAGGAGTGAGATAAAAATCCTGAAAGATTGTGGATAGAAATTTTGTCAAAAATAGTCTGAACTGTCTAATTGTGGGTTTGTTTTTTTTTTTCTGAGGGGTGGGAATTGTCATATATCAATCTTCCTTCTTAATTTTCCAGTTGTGTTTTTTCTACAGCTTTTGCACATGCTTTGATAAAGATTTCTGCTGGAGGACACAAGCAAAAGCTTTGTGTTTCATTTTCCTTTAAAATCCTCAGTTGGCCTAGGAAAAGGTGTCCTGGAACAAAATCCAGGAGGTAGTGCATTCTGTACCCTTTTTGTTATCTGCTGCTGTGTGAGGGATCCAGGTTGAGTAAAATTTTCTATGACATAGAGGAGTTGATGAAGAGAATGTATCTTCAGTGGATAGTAATGTGCTTTTGCTTCCTTTTCTATCATTATTTGTCTTGAAAGCTTAGCAATTCGAGGCTCAGACTCTGAAGGTAATACATGATATTGGAGGAAGTAGTAGTTGGGGTTTTTTTCACGTACGCACACTTTGATTAGAGCTTTTTTTGTCCTTTAAAACCAAGGCAATTTCTGAAGTTAATTGTTAGAAGAATGTTAAATTTACACAGTCAAGTTGGATATTACAGGATGCTATTTAAAACCTCAAAAATGTGGTGTTTCTGTAGATGATAGAGTCAGTAATCCTTCTCGTGGACTTGCTGACTGTCAGGAACATGGCTGGAGACTTCAGAGACCAAAAATTCAGCATAGGATATTAAAAAGCTTAAAATTATTTACTTAACAGGGGTAGAGTGGAGAAGACACTTCTAAACTTAGGAAAAACTGATCGGAACAGTGGGATACATATATGTGAAAATTGTCCCTTCCACAAACCACATGGCGTATACCTTGACAGTAGAGCACACTGATGCAAGTATCACTGATGCCCAGGCCAAAGACAGATGTATAAAACTTTTGTGATGCTGAGATTTACAAAATTTGTGTCTGTCAGAAATGATAAGATTTGCCATGGCCAAAAGGAAAGGGGGAGGAGGTGGGGTTGTTTCACTCAGTGGACTCAGCAGCAGCCAGTCCTTGGGGCAGGACTCTGCTGTACTGCAGGGCTGGATGGGAAGCGTGGCTGGATTCCCAAGGCAAACCAACATTGTAGGCCCAGCAGTCCCTGCTGGTTCCTTTTCTTTCACAGCTGAAACTCAGGATGACCCAAAATCCCAAGCACCCCACACAGCCCCAGTGTCACTGGGCACGTGATGAACCTGCAGCTCAAGATCCACATTAGATACCTTAACACAGCAGGAGTCCAAAAGTGATTGTAAAAGCAAGTTAAGAGATGTAGAATTAAAGTTTTTCCTTTTTAGTCTAGAAGGAAATTCTTAAACTGATTTATGCTTAAACTGTTTTGAAAGTAAGTTCAACAAGTATTTTTTGAAATTAACTAAGGTTTATGTCTTACTTAAATAGGCATCTGCTTACCCAAGCCATGCACTCATTTTTCTTTTGCGCAGTGGCAGTAGTACTCTAGATTTCCAAGGCAAAAGCTGAGATAAAATAAGAGGAAAAGTACAGCTGTATAAATGGATTTTTTCTGCTTCTATGGTGGGCTGAATTTGGTGAGGTGGTTACTGAATCAGACATGCACAACATTGTTGCACAGGAATGGACAAGAATGCATGTGTGGAAAAAAGTGGAGGGTGATACTGGGCTGTTTTGATTTAAACTGGCTCTGTGTAGTTTGTAGCCTGAGTTTCTTAAGAGCTAAATTCTTGAAGCTAAACCAGTCTAGTACAATCTACTGCCGAATGGAGCAGCCAATGGGACAATGTTCCTCTTGTCCCTTTCCAGCATTGCTTTTGCTGCTTGCCTTGTAAAGGACTTACTGTCTCTTTTGGTTTGCTTTCATGTTGTACCTAAGCTAATTCAAAAAAAAAGGTTTACCAAATTGTCTGCTACTTTGTAGGATCTGGCATTTGTGTGAATTGAGTTGGCCAAGCCAGTGGAAGACTAACTCCACCAAATAAATAACAGTTTTCTGTTGGAGTAGATTGCTGCACCAACCTATTTTGTGGTCACACAGTTCCTAACTCTGGTGCACACAGGCGAGGAAGAATGGGGTTGTTCTTTCAGGGAATGGCTTGTATTTATGTTGATTTTAGTTATAGCTCCAAAAATACTTCAAACCAAGAATTTTCTTGTGGTTGAGATGTCTGATAGTGTCAGCTTTAGGATTATTCTGTTTGTGCATGGCATCTGGTATTTACCGCTGTAAGGGTTGCAAACTGAAATGTCTAGTTTTCTACTCTGGTTTGGCAATTCCTATATTCATCTGAAATACATAGCAAGTAATGTAACAAAACTCTGCAGGACATTTTTTAGACATTTGTCCAAAGTCTTAGTAGTGAGTCATGTCAAAATGTGTACTTTTAAACTATATATCTAAGTTTGCTAATGCAGTGATGGAATTTGCAGCTAAACAAATTAAAGCTTGTGAGCAGGAGTGTGTAGTGTGGGATGAGGTGGAGATGGAGGAAGCTGGTAGGAAAATCCCACCTTATAGGGGGGACTTTGTGTACAAGAGACAAAACATACCCATGAGTTGTCTCCTCATTCTGAATATTCTTTCTTCTTCCCTGTGTCTAGGGCTGAGCAGTACCTTCCCCCACAGACTGCATGCCTTACCTGTGGGGGAACACAGTTCTAGAACTATTCTTTGGTGAAGAACATGTTAGGGAAATTTGGATCCTTCCTTCATTAAAATGATATACAATAATATCTTCATTAAAATTCTTTGCTACCAGAACAGCAGAAATTGGAATTCACTGAGTCAGCAACTTACCAATACCTTTATTGTAGACTTTTGGAATCTCCATATTTTTTGATACTGTCCTGTGAAGGAAAATAGTTTTAAGGAGGGTTGCTTTCATGAACTTTGAACTGTTAAAGATGCTGGAGTGACTAAATTATAAAACAAAGTATTAACTTTTCCTAAGACTTTCTTGGCTTTTCTGTTGGGAATGTGAAACCAAGGGATCAGCTTAGATGAGGGATAAAAAGGGCCTAATAGTCATGTACTCTAAAACAGTAATACATTGTGCACAGTCAGCTGGCTTTTTTTAAGTCAGATAGGTAGCATCTGGAAACAGATCTCTTACCTTCATTTTTTCTGCAGAGGAAGTATTTAGAAGCTAGATTATTTTAATTTGGTAAAGGTTGGTGTGCTGATTTAGGCATCTGGGTTTCCAGTGTGGACCTGAACTTTGCAATAGAAGCTAGTGTTTTGTTTAAGTCTTTCATCTTGCAAGATGTGACTTTGTTTCGTATGATCTGTCCTTCATTTCTTATTTAGTTTGAACTAGTAATGAGTAGTTGTGATCTTTGATTTTTTTTCTCACGCTGGATTAGACATCATTGGAAATAAACATGGAGGAATTGGCATAGTTGAAAGATTTCTGTAAAGTATAGAAAGCTGGGGAATAAAAGGTAAGGGTGGATAAAAAATTCCTGTGTTTTTGTGTAATGGTAAGAAAAACACTTTGAATCAGCTAGATCCATGGTAAGAGAGGGCTTTTACATATATGGCATGGTCTCCATATCAAAATATCAAAACTCTTAGTATTTTTGAATCATCTGTAAGTCACCTAAAGACTCTCTTCTATCACACAACAGGGAACATAGTCGCCTCCTCTTCCTTCTGGCTGTTTCAGGAGTCCCCTGGCACTGGTTAGTCCAGCAGTGCCCCTTAATGTAAGAGCTTTTCCTGCAGCATGCAGCAGTGGCTTTGGGAGTGATGGAGCAGAGGCAAGCGGCCTTGGCAAGGTGCCTTTTTGAGCACTGCAGAGTTGGCCTGTTTCCTGCTATTAACTACAGCCAGAGCAGCCATTACGTCCTCTACAGAGTTGGGAAAGTGGTTTGTGACTCAAGTGAGAGCTGGAGAAGGAACTGCATTGTGTGCAAAGGACTGGAAGGTGGTTACACATGAAGTGGATTTTGTGCTGTGGAAAGTGCTGGGCTTAGAATCACTTGAAACTGTTTCTGATGTTCTTTCACCATGGAAATCGATAGTTTTCCAGTCTGATTGATGTTAAAGCCATAAGCATTACTACTAGGCAGCTATGGACTATATAGAGGGGATTTTGGAATGGTAGCTGTGTTTAGAGGTGGGTGTGATCCACTGTGTGACACCCCAATATTAGATACCCAAGACAAACACATCTCTAATAAACAACTTTCAAACATTTGTTTTATTATTGTATTTTAATAACAGTGCATTTCAACAGCTGCCACATATTTTAAGAAGAATTGGTTTGGTTTTTTTCAGAACTATGACACCAGAGACAACTTTCTTATAATGCATATAGAAAGAAAGGATTTATACTCTGTAACCATCCTGAGTGTTCTTGCAGTTTTCTTCCTCCCTATCAGGGATTTCTATTCTTATGTGAATGATTGTCATCTTAAACTGATGCTAAAATAACAAAGGCTAACAATGAATTTGATCTTCTCAAAATTGTTCTGTTTCTTCAGTATGTCATCAGTGGTAGATATGGGCTCAGTCCAAAGCCACCTTGGCAAGGTAGAGGGGTAGGAATGTTTCTGCATGGAAATATTTTATTATGTTAATTTCAGAGGGCTGTGTTAAGGTCTGAAGTTTTTCATTTGCATGTGTTCTAGAACACGCAGCCAGGAATATCAGACTTGCAGGGCACATCATCTTGAACATACGTGCATGTCATCGTATCTGAAAATGCCAGAAAGCATTGCCAGATTTTTAATTGTTGTAAGAATTCTCAGGAGTGGCCATCTGGATGATAAACAATGTAAAAAAGGACAAAAGCAAGATGAAACAAGTGTTTCCATACATCCTAGTCAAGGAATGAAAATTAGCCTAACATTTCACAAGACAGTCTCTAACTGGCTGGGGGTTTCTGTCATATTTCCAACGATCCCTGTTCCAGTGCTGTGTCACCTAAGCAAGTTTTGCTGGCACATTTGTCTGAGCAGTTGTATTGTGAACTGGGTCTGCATACTGATGTAGTTTTAAACCAGTCTGTTCTTGGTGGCAGGTGTTTTTTTTAGACTTCGTCAGTCCTCCGAGTCAGGGAACAGCATGGCTGCACAAACAGTTCTTCAGCACTTAAATCAGAAGGGCAAACTGTGTGTTGGAGTGTGAGAGATTAGAAGATAGCACAAGTATTGATGTGAAAAACTTAATCTTATGGAACTGACAGCTGTGCTTGCTTTCCCAGATTTGTGATCAGAGAAGTACTCTATCACCTGTTCTTTAAGCAGTGACAGTAGCTTTGGCTTTGTCCACCTTTTCTCAAGTCTGGTGATTGTCTATTTGTGAATGATGGGCAGTCTGTTCTCAGTGACTGTGAATATGAGAGAGACTGGTACTGCTGAAGTTTGACCAGTATTGAGATGGTCTTCCAGTGTGCAGACCTGTGTTTAGATTAATATGGTCTTCTAGGAGTACTGGTGTCCATGGACAAGTTGCTTTATTTTCTTATTTTTATAAACTTTTACGTGTAAAATATGGTGAAATACCGGTTTTAAGAATTACAGTTTCATTTTCTATCTTCTCTCTTTCCCTTTGTTGCATGGAAAGAGTGGAACAAAGAGCTGAACAACAACAAAAAGAATGCCACTACTGCAACGATCAATTATTTTTTATTTCCTTATATTGTAAATAATTATCATTTACAATGTCACAAAAATCTGTAATGGTGTCCTTATAGTGATTGTTCTTTGAATGGTAGAGCTTATGTGATTTCCATATCTCTCTAAAGGTCTAGTCCATTTTAGGATTAGAAGTGTGATAAAATGCCTTTTTATTTGTCAAAAGTTTAAGCAAGTGGAAGCAGAATGTGTTGCATGTGCTCTGACAACTTGAGCAGAATACCTGAGAGCAAAGGTATTCTGCTTATGTTGTCAGAGAAACTCTGCTAGAATTACACTAATAATTAACTGTGTTAACTTGTAGAAAACCTTTCCTATTGTACAGAAATGTTTTCTTGCTTTATACTTCCAGATAGGGCAGGTATTGAGCTGGGGGCTGTCTTGCTGTGCTTGTTACTCATCTTGACACATCTGTGAGTAAAACATGGAAGAACAGATATTGGAAGAGACACACTAGTGATTTGATCCATTTTGTCAAGGTGTGAAGTAAAAAGACTAGGTATACCAATGCTTGATTTTTTAGCTGAGAAGGAGGTTGGACTGCACTGACACAGTTATTGGGGTAAAAGATTTTGTTCACCATAATAGTTGTAATGTAACACCCATGAAATAATATGCTCAAAATCCATGCTATCAAATCCTGTTTCTTGGCAGTTTCTGTCTGAAGAATAATTAGATCTGGTAGGGAAACATAGCAGTCAGAAGATCAATAAATATTTCCCTTGAGTTCTAAGAACTTGATTTGAAAGTATCCTCTAGGTGTCGTGTCAGTTGTCTTGTTGTGTTGGTAAAATGCTGGGGGACTTTGCGGGGTATGATTTCCTTTTAATTTAAGTTTTAAATTTTTGCAAGGACAGAAGAAGAAGTCTTTTGTAAAAAGCTGTGTAAATGTTCTCTTTAGCTGTTCAAAATATAGAGCTATTAATTGTTTGACAAACAGTTTAGATATAGAGCATAGACAGAGCTGTTGGAGCACAATGCAAAAGTGATTCTTATTACGGGTCCCTTTGATATGCTCACCATCACAACACTGGGCATTCACAGTCCCTGGGAAGGCATAAGGGGGTTTAAGTCAGCTCAAGCCCACTGCTCTCTTCAAAACTCTTTTGGCTAAGCATTCTGTTTTTATCCTCTAGGCTGGGCTGAGCCCTGGATACACTCCCCCATGCTGGTCTAGTTACCTTGGGAAGACATTCAAGCTCTTGCTACTCTTGTGGACAAACATTTACACATGCAATTGATTCACTCAGCTGAGAGTCAGACAATCTCCTAACTTACAAACCTTTATCTTAAAAGCCACCTTTAGGTCTCTTTTGTCATAGAATGGTTTGAGTTGGAAGGGATCTTAAAGATCATCTAGTCTCCCCCTCCCTGCCATGGGCAGGGACACCTTCTGCTAGACCAGGCTGCTCAAAGTCCTGTCCAACCTTGCCTTAAACACTTCCAGGGGTGGGGCAGCCACAGCTTCCCTGGGCAACCTGTGCCAGTGCTTCAGCACCTCCCAGTCAAGAATTTCTTCCAAATATCTAATCTAAACCTACCCTCTTTCAGTTTAAAGCCATTCCCCCTTGTCCTGTCACTATGTGCCCTTGTAAATGCTCACCATCTTTCTTGTAGTCTCCTTTCAGGTACTAAAAGGTGGCAGTTAGGTCACCCCAAAGTCTTCTCTGGGCTGAACATTCCCAATTCTCTCAGCCTTTTCTTGTGGAAGGGGTGCTCTGCCCCTCTAGTCACCTTGTCATATAAGGTCAACTTTCCTAGCCACAGATGCGGTCAGTCACATCCCATATTTTCCCAGAGCTTCATAGGCACATCACATTTGCTCATCTCTGGTGAGCCTTCTCAGGAGTTTACTGATCCATCACATGGAGAAAAGAGCTGTGAGTGCACAGAATCTGGAGTTGGGGGCATTTGCATGGATGTAAGAGACTTGTCTAACATCTGTCTTTGGTTGAGATAGTAAAGGAGTATAATTCTTCCCAGGTTCATGCCCTGACCTTAGAGATGGAATATTTTCAACTTTGGCCTGGTAGATGTATGCTTTATGTAACACAAACAGATTGATATGATACGGAGAGAGACCAACTTGGGAAGACTCTGTGGTCTGATGACTGTGTCAATATTTGGGTTCCATATCCAAGTAACTGTCTGTGAATGGTGAGGTAAAAGGATATCTTCACCACCACAGAATGCTTACTGTGAAAAGTGCCAGAATCCCTTTGTGAACCTAGTGTGAAAAGTCAAGCTGCTTCTTCCAAGTTTCTCGTTATGCTCCAGATAGTATTGTGAAGCTCTTGAATTAATGAAGAGATTCTTTTGTTTTCTCCACCCCCAATAAAAGTTACTTGCTTTGACATCTGAATGGTTGACCTAACTGCTGAAATTGCTGATGTCCTGACATTATGCTTACTTCCTGGTATAGTCAGGATTTATTTAAAAGTATAATTTGAGACACTCAAGATGGCAAATGGATGACATGTCCTAATTTGTAGTGCCTTCTTCCTTGCTTTCCAGTAAGAAGAGCATATTGTTTTGCTTTCTGTCTTATGTATAAAACAAAATAAAAACATGGTTTCATCTGTTGGCCAGACAGGTGACACTGGTACAAAACTGCTACTTTGCTTATTTCGGGTGAGGAAATTTTGGGTTTTAGTACTGATTCTGTTTTAAGGGATGTATTTATATTTGATAAAACATTGAATGAGGGGTTTTTTTGACATTGCAGATGGGCCTCACATCACTCATCTTAACATTACAGTGGGCTAAACCTTTGCATCAGATTTTTATTGCTTAGAATTTGTCCTTGCTTATTAATATACATCTGACTCTTAAATGTCTCTTTGAGGGAGTTTTGCAAATTTTTTGCTGACTCATTCAGTGGAAGGAGGGCACTTCAAGGAAAAAAGAATGTTTTTCCTCAAATCTGTAAGGATGTTTTTGGAAGGACTAGCTTGGAACAGGAACTCAATTTGACTGAAGTGGCTTTTGCTAGTGAAAGTAGACAAAAATTTGTCCCAAATTACTACCATTTCAAAAAATGATCTGTTAAGAATCTTAGAGACTTTTTAAAGCTTCAGTGCTAAAACACTTGAAACATAGCCCTGTGTTATGCAAAAGAAAGGACCTCTGGTGTTGTGGCCTTCTGTCTGCTGTGTGATGGGACATACAGTCTGGTCTGAGCATACAATTTAAAATAGAGATCTTTCATATTGGTTATACCTCTTCTCACTGACACTAAGACCTGAATGGTCCATTCAAATACAGTGGGGACAAGATGATTGAAGTTGGTTTGGAACTGGGGACTAAGGTGCCAGTGGAGAAAAATCTGGTGTGAAGGCGGTGTACTTGGCAAACGTGCTGGAAAAAGAAAAGGTAACAGGAAGTGATTGCAGAGAAACTCTTGCTAGATAAGGTGTTGCTTCCCTCATTAAGGAAATTGGAGATTGAAACTGGTGGGAGCATGGGTTGTGTGTTGAAACTTGCAAACTGAACAAGGAGCCTCAAATAGAAAGCTAGTTTGAAGGCAAGGCAGGTAATTGAGTGGTCACAGTGGTATTCAAAATTACAGGCAGAGAAACTACATGACAGTAGGAGAAATCCGTGGTTTGGAAATTAACTGGAAAAATAAGGAGTACAGGATGAAAGTGAGACAGAAGGGCAGTGGAAGCACAGGTGTTACGTCTAGGGAGAATGCTATGCGAGGCTGAGTGGGGAGTGAGAATTTGGGGCAAAGCAAGCTGCTTACAGTAGTTGCTCACTTCCAGTGCCTGAAGTGGGATCAGACCTTTTGGAGACTTTCTCTCCTGCAGGGAAACGTTCCTCTGCCAGTTGGTTACATAAATATTTACTGAGGGAGGAGCCCATTCATCTGAAGTGCTGGTCCACAGGGAGGCTGCTGACACATAGCTGTCAGCTTGGGTCTCAGAGCCTCTGTGGGAGGTGAAACTGGTCTCACCCTCGCGTGCCATTCCCCCGTGTCAGGTGTTACTTAGATGCCAAAGGATTAAGTTTGCTTTTGATTATCTTCAAGTATGAAGATAAAATATTATTATGAGTAGCAACAGCAAATGACCAAAACTTAGAAATTGGCGAAATTTGGAATTTTGTCTTCTTTGTTGTGTATTTGTTTTCAGCTACTACATTTTAAATTACTTAATTACTTGCTACTTTTTTGTCAGCCTCCTTAAAGTACAGAGTGTTCTGCTCTGGAAATGTAACTTGCAGTATGGTGGAGAGGACAATTTGTAGGATGCCTTTTTTGTGATTACAAGATTTTGTGACAATTGAAGCAGAACATTGCTGGAAGAAAAGTGTTAGTCTGGTGATTTAAATTGAACTGCTCAGAAATTGCCTTTAATTGCATGTTTTTGCATTTTCTGAGTGCCCAGACTTTGGATACTAGGATCAGCTTTGTGAAAGTGCTGAATATTTAGATCCACAAATAAAGTCAATCAGAACAGCATGAGCAACTGAAAAACCATGGTCTCCCAAACGTGGCATCTAGAATTCCGACATCAACTCTTATCTCTGGGTTTCCCTCCCCCATATGAGAGATCAGTAGAATATTCACTGATTTCCTGTGGTGTTAACAAAATTAATTGAGATTGTGAAGGACTTAGATATAAGCACAATAAATAAAACTGAAGAAGAAATTAATAATGGTGTGTTTCAAGCAAGATTTCAGTATACTAATCCATGGATTACACACTAAATGTAAAACGAAATACAGTCCTCAGTAGCTGCTTGTTAAATGGGTGCTGTACCTTCTGTGCACAGTAGGTGTCTGCTGTGGGGAAAAATGATGTTTGTGTAATTGAAGACAGTGTATGTGTGGGGTAGTAGATCAGTGCTACAGACATCCTTTGTTGTGGCTTTTTCTAACCTTTACATGCTTGACTATGTGGCTGCAATAGTTTCCTCTTAATGTAGCTTTTGAATGTAATATTGAATGCCTACATTCTTTGTAGATAAAGTATGTGCACGTAGGGACTGTGCTGGATGCATCAACACTGTTTACTATCCAGGTTTTGAAAAATGTAGATGTAGGGGAAACCAGGAGTGCTAGAATGATAACTAATTACTTGGGTAACCTAATACTCTTGTCTTTGAATAGTAGTCCATGGATAAATTTACATTCAAGGTGATATGTATTCTGTCAGTGAGACTGAGGAATTTTACCTGTCTGAGTTCCTGGGGGGGTTGCTCTTGTACTTTGTTCTCACTCATACTTGTTTCATGAATATGTAAATTGGCGTGTCCCCATTGTTATTGTACTTCTCAGCTACTTTGGAAATTGGCTTATTCCGTTCTTGGAATTCAGTTTGGGTTCTTCTGACAGCACTGCTTTCAGTGTTTATATTTCATATTTTATGAGGTGCCTTGCAGGCTGTTTTTCATGGTTAAGGATATCTTCATATATATAAAAAAAGTAATATATTAGTTTTGGATATCAATATGAAGTGTTGGGCTTTCGGTTCCTGGATGAGGAACAGACTCACAGGGTGAACTACATTCTTAGTTCTGTGGTCAGGCAGGATGCCCTGCTTTGAGTTGAGATTTTTCTTAACAGGAAGTAGGAAGGGAGCACTAGTGAGCCTGGCTGAGCCTGCCATGGCAGAGACAGTTGGTTGTTATGATCGTGAAATTATTCTTTGGGGGCTTCAGGATTCCCTGCACCAACCACACTGTTCTAGAAAGCAGAGCTATGCAAATCTTGTCTCTCCATGTTGTGGGGCAGATTTCTTTCGTATGTCATGCCTTTTTCTTCTCAGTGAAGGTTGTTGTTAATAACAGAAGAGGCTGTACCATGTTCTCCTGCTAGTGTTACTATGTGTCTTCGTTGCCCTGACTCAGACACCATTCAAGAATATCCTACAGAGACAGATGAAAGGTTTAACTCTCCTTTGTCTGGAGCGCAGTCCATCTCTGCTTATTCCCAGTGAGACGGACTTTTGTTAAGAGTACCTTAAAAGCCCTCTAAAGGTTTGAAGTAGCTTTTGTTCCACAAAACTAGACTCAAACTCAAGTAAGGACCTAAAGGAGACTACCCTTTGTGTCCCTGACGATTTTCTGCGTCTTTCTGTGGAGGCCTATCTTGTTGGATGACTACTTCTGCCAGGAAAATGAAATGATGGTGTACGATATCTCTTTTCAGTTGTTTCTTTAGAGCTTCATAAAAGCTTCACAACTTTTTTTCCCCCTTTGTTACTTTGCTTTCCAGACAGGGTTTGCCTTTACCATATATTAAATTTCTTCTTTGATCTCTTCCCAAATTTCCTTGTGGTCAGGGAATCAGGTCTAGGATCCTGTTTCCCCCCTGCAACTGTCAAACCTATAAAAACACTTCCACTTCCATCATGAAGAACTTGATTTTTAATTTTTAATGGCTTTGTAAGAACTTGTCAGATGATCCTGATAATGTGAAAGAAAGGATGTTGCCCACTGAACCCACAGATCTGTGGGTGCCCAATGCCCTCTGGGTGCCCAGTGTGGGTGCACAATGCCCTGTGAAACAGGGCATTGTGGAGCAAGCAACCTACTGTTACAACCAGGCATAACAATAAGTAACTTAAGAGGCCAGACATACTGCAGGAGAAGGCCCCAGAGAATCATAGGCATAACTGAGTTTCAAAGGGACCTTTAAAAGCCATCTGGACCAACCTTCTAGTCACAGCGGTCAACTTGAAAGCTGGATCCAGTTCTGAAGTTAGATCAGGTTGCTTGGGGTGTATCAAGTCAGGTTTTGAATATCTCCAAGGATGGAGCTTCCACAGCCTCTCAGGGCAGTCTGTCACAAAGTTAGACCACCCTCATGGAGTGGGTGGTCCAAATATATGGTCACAATGTGTTAGCATGCTGTATCAGTTGCTGGGCTCTTGTCTAGCTCTGTGCACTCCATCGAAGAGCTGTGTGCATGTGATCTGCTCCTTTGTGTGGAGCACAAACCCTTCTCATATTTGCAGCCTGTCCTTCTAAAGGAGCCTTTATCCATTCACCACAGTACCTCAGGCATGCAAACTATCCAGCTGCAAGTTGAGGAGAGATTATGGGTTGAAGTCATGGTGTAAGAGCAGGTAAAAAGGTAGAAATATCTTAGTATTGACTGGAAATTTTTGAGATGTGCATGTTCATATCCTGCTTCCTTTTGTTTTTCTGTCGATCTTCCCAGGATCATTCTGGCCTAAGACTGAAATGGTTCTTTGTGCACTCCTCCTTACATGCTTGGGACTAAAGGTGAGGCAGGATTCTGAAAGTGCATGCCCTTTGTGGATGCTTTGAGTTTGAATAAGTTCAGTGGTTGCAGGCAAAAAGGATACTGCACATGTAAACTGCATGTCTTATTGCTTGTAATTGTTAGTCCTGCTCGAACAACTCTGGCACCTGGGCCTTTGTAGCAGTTTTGCTGCGATTTTTTCTTGATCTGAGAGAGTGGAAGCCACTGGAGAATGTATTGTCTGCATAGGTCAGGAGGACAGGAGTTGGAGAAACAGAAATCAGTCTGATTGCTTTGTTTTTACGAAGCTGGAGGCTGGGCTATCATAGTGACCATCGAGTTGTAAATGCAGAAAGAAAAATACCCACCTCACTACAGAGAATTCTCCACTCTCAAAACATCACTATCCTGACAATTTAAACTGTTCAGAGTCTTGCTGTCATTGCTGTGATCCAGGTTTCTCTGTTGCAGTTGACATCTGGATTGATCAGATCCTACAGTGAGCTTGTTCAGCTTGCAATACCTGCAGAAATTGAATTCCACGAAAGAACAGAAGAGTTTCCTGCTGGTGTAGGAAGCTTACCAGCTCACCAGTGGGTCTGTGTATGAGCGATAGGGAGTGGGTGGCTCTACATGCCACTGTAGGATGGCATGGAGCTGGAGAGTGAAACTGTTGGCAGCAACAGTGACTTAAATTGTCTTAGAACCACAGCCTTATGTGAGTGCTTTCTCCAACACAGGAATTTCTAAAGAGGCGCTCATTTCTTCCCCTTCCTTGCTTGGGTCTTCCAAGGTTCATAACATGCTGTTAAACCTTTTCCTTTCATAGTTTTTAATCTTTTTAAGTTGTTAGAGGCAGAGTCTAGGAATGAATGTAAATTGCAATTTGGTTACTAACAACAGATCAAGAGTGGCATTTGGCAATGAAATTCCATGATTGTGTTGCTGTAAAGTGGAAGAACTTGAAGAAAAATGTAATCTGCAAATATTTAAAGGTGATTCTTCAAGGAAGCTGTCGAAGAGATAAATGAACTAAGGAGACTTGTCATACCTGGAGTAGTAAAAAAGCTTTTGTTTCTCTTCTCTGCCATTGACTTGTTTGTGATGAGAACTGTAGCCCCTTAGTGATTTTTGTTTCCTTGTAAATTGGGCGGGTGATTATTTCAGAAAAGGCAAGAGAGCTTTAGAACTTTTAATGTAGAGTAAATGTTTATAAAGATACTTTATAAAGAAAGCTTGTAGGGATTGGTCAACTCAGAATTACCCTTACAGTCTAGAGATTAGTGGTAAATTGGCTGATCTCTTAAGTGTGTTGCCTTCAAAGGTCAAAACAAGCTGATGGTGGGGGATGTCCCTTCTTCTTGCTTTAGCCTGCTGTCTGTGAGTAGAGTACTACCACTACATGATATTTTTATTTGACTGGACTGGTTGGAAGGACTGTGTACCTGTGTAATAATGAGGGAACGTTTTCTTTCAAGAAGAAAGTTATAGATTGTATGGAGTGTATTAATTAGGGAGCATACTAAGTATCTTAATTAGTTAATGTGTTTTTGTGGTTTGGTGGAAGCTTGTCCATCCAGATCAGGTGAGAAATAATACTGTGTTGTTACATCTGTATTTTTGTTACAGTATGGGCATGAAGCATGTGTACAGCTACTGCAGTGTAGTTTTAACCCTCTAAAGCCAGAAAGAGGAGACAAACTCAGTGAGTGTGCTTACGGAAGTGCGGGACAAATGGAATTCTTCCTTCTCTAGCTTTGGTTTGTGTATGGTTTTATGTTAATGTCTGTCAAAACTTAAGACATTTTGGGTTATAGCTTTTGGTCTAGAGCAACTTTTTTAGAGGGGCGGAGGTGTTAGTGTAGGAAAATACTGTACTCCTGATGACAGTTGAAACTGTTGTATACTACATGTCCAAGTCAAGTGCAAGTTTTTCTCTGACACACTAAAAAACTCCCACAAAAACAGACTCTCCCAGTTGACAGGAATTGATATTACCTCTGCAAGCTTTAGAGTCAGTTTTAATGCAATTTTTTTCCCAAAATACCACAGCTAAATTCCTTCCTTTAAGAAGGATGCATTTGTTTCCAAAATAAGTGCTTCCAATTCATAAATTTAATGCAGTTTTTACTAGGAAGGCCTTAGACTGCAGTGACAGGTCAAAACAATAAACTGAGGGAATCTTTCCGTTCCCCAGAATTCAGGCTCAGCTAAACATATTTAGGAAAAATTGGAAAGCACAGGGAGTTGGATATAATTTATTAAAAGTTTCTGACAGTGTAGAAATTCTTCTAGGTTATGGAAGAAAATCTTCTGTTATGGGAGACAGATATGAAGGATCTATGTCTTCATTACAAATTGAAAACTCACATTGGATACTCCTCCACTTCACTTCAGTACTTTGCTTAAGTGAAAAAAGGGCATCTCCTGATGTAAGAAGGTACTGTTTGGTAGCAGAGAGATGAGGTGCGTTATGTTAGGCATTTTAAAGGTATTTAGTAGTTTTTTGATATTACAGGGAAAAATGTAGATTCATCTCAGATGGGAGGAGAACCCGTTCTGGGTTGCTTGAAATCTTCCTTGGGACTTTTTTCTACTTTTGGAAAGACCTTTCCAATCACGCTTTTTTTTTCAGGTGTATCCTTAACTTTTTTTCTTCACCTGCTATTCAAAATGAACAGAAACTGTGCATGTAAAACATGGGAAGGACTGACTGAGTGTTAAGAGTGGAGTAAGTTTGCAGTAAGGTTAGTTGACATATATTTAGCAATGTTAGGTTAATGGTTGGACTTGATCTTAGAAGTTTTTTACAGCCTTAGTGATTTTATGAATCTGTTCTTGTTCTGTAACACTGAAGAGTTGTATTTTAGGATGGGATTGTTTATGACTTTCGGCATTTGAGTTGGGAAGGAGATTCCAGAACTTGTTATTTCTGTGGCTCTCAGTGTTGGCCAGGCTCTGGATAGATGGCACAGGACAGATACCTGCCACCAGTGGGTGTTCTCTCAGTTGAGAATGCTTTCAGCTTCTAAAACACTGTCAAGCATGCTTATTTGACCCAGGAATGTTCTGAGATCACCTAGTGGAACTGTTGTACAAAAATCCTAATGAGATACAAGAGGCTTCACCTAAACCACGTAGAAACAAAAATATCATGTCTGGGTTATAAACAGATGTCTGCTTTTAAAGTGTGGTCTGTGCTGAGCAGTGGGTTTAGATAAATGTTTCATCATAAGACCTTGCTAAATATGCTGCTCCTGGTTTCCAAAATACTTTTTTTTCAGAATATGGTGGCATGGTAATGTTCTAGAGAGATCAGTTTTTGTCTCTGCTCTGTGTGATTTCCTTGGAACCGCTGAGCTATGGAAGTGTATCTTGGTGGGAAAGCCTTTCTAGTTAAGTTTTTGTGGAGGAGAGTGAGGTCAAATTAAACACACAGAGTTGAATATTAGCACTTCTTTAATTGGGTTTGAAAAAACTAGTGAGTAGGATAGGAAGGGAGAGAATATGAACTTAAAATACCCAGCACAGAACTATTGTAGAAATCTGTTTCTGTGGACACTAGAGTGAAAAATAGCTTGGTAATACTAGATATCAAAGAGACTTTTACATGGCAGTGAAATTTTGGAGAATTTTGACAACTTAATGTTCAGACTGATAAACTGTGGCTGTCAGGTGATAAGTGATACAGAGAAAATTCCTGGGCGACTTCAAAGGGAGAAGTTCAGTTTCGTGTTAATAAATTGGTGGTTCTCTAAAATTTCAGTGCTTAGCTGCTTTTCAGAGGTTAAGTTCTGGTTCAAATAAAATTGCATTTAAAGTGTGATACTTTATCTAGCATACAGCTGCCACAAGCAGCCACTTCTCAGAAGAGGAATTTAACTTCAGTGACTGCCTCTGTCTTTGGCAAAACCCCCAGGAATTGCCAATTGCTCCAAAATACTTACATATTTCAATGAAGTTACATTTTTCAAACAAGGTTTGACAAAGGAAGTTGGAGAAAAAATGTTTATCACCCAGTTTCAGGGAATTTTATGTTATTTAGAGTTGAGTTATAAGATAGATACATAAAGTTAAATCAATATTGCACCAAGCTTTTGAGGTACAGAGTAGTATTTCGTTAATGTTAATTCTACTTCTGTTAATTGTTCCTAAATTCTGCCACAGTCTTGGCAGAATGTATGTTTGAAGTATGCTGAGTTTTAAAAATTTTAGAGATTTAGTTGTTGAGTTTAGTGAGGGAATGTATAACTTGTTATTGCAGTAATCTGCTATTAAAGTTTGGGATATCTCCCTTTTGAGCTGTAAGCTTGCTTTTACATGGCACTTAGGGTGAAACACATTTAATTCCCTGCAAGTAAACTGTAAGTAATTATTAAACGCTTCATAATGATTTAATGCAAATATTATGCAGTGTCTTGTGAGTGACAAATATTGGGAGGACAAATGAACCAGAAATAGGAATGCACTGATTTGAGACCAGGAGTGAGTCCAGGCATGTATCAAAATTCAGTGATGTCTGCGAGAACAACTGATGGATTGTGAAGAGCAAGTAGCAGGATGTAATATCGTCAAATACGAGGGAAGGTTTGTGTGATAGAAGGCTTGCCTGCTTTTCCCAGCTGACTGAGTTGAATTCATTATAGCCTGCTTGCTGAGTGACTGTTCATTTGGGAAACGTTAGCAATTCCATGGATGGGTGGATGAATAAATTTGTATAACAAAATTCTGAGAGCTGGAGACCTTCAGGGTGGCATACAGATCTCTGAGGAAAAATCTGGGTAATATATCTGGAAGTTCCCAGATCCTGCTAGCTCCTGTTGGGAATGTGGTGGGAATTGGTGTATGTTTTGTGCTTGTGAAATTTGATTCAGATTTTATTTTTTGTAATGCTGCGTGCATGATGACCAACCGTTACTCCACTTATATGCTGGAATGCCTGTTAGAAAAAGTACTCCACATACTGGATCTGTCTGAATACTGAAACACTTTTTTCCTGCTTCGTGTTACTTAGGTGTTTCAGAGAACTGGTGTTTATTAGGGGTTTCACTAAAGACAGAGGTAGTCACTGAAGTTAAAATGGCAGCCTGTGGTAGCTGAGGCCACAGAGTGAGGATTCTTTGCATAGTTACCCGTGTTGTACATGGAATAATTAACTTTGTTGTCGCGTTTGGGCACTTCTCACAGTCACACAATTCTCAGAGAAATTCTGTGAAATGTATACATTTGGAAGTCAATTTTAAAGAAGGCAATGACTAGAATGTTTTATGTTGCTGAATGCATGGCAGCACTGCATAGGGAGCTTTGGCAAACCCACCTTTTGTGCATCATTCTGGCTTTTTTGATCTGTTTGGTCAGAAATGTTGTTTAATAGGTCATGAGCTTCCATGGGTAACAAGGCAGTTTACCAGCTGTCTTCAGGCACAATGAAAAGCTTGGTCTTTTATAAATTTATTTAATGTTATTAAGGTTTAATCTTTTGTTAAAAGTGCCTGATGTTTGCTAAATCAAGATATATAAAGCATCTGAAATTATTTTTTATGTCCTTGCAGTCTTTGAGTTTTTAGACTTACTTCTGAAACTAAGTTCTTTCTGTGAAAACATTTACATTGTTTCAGCTAAAGTACAGTTGTTTGTAACATGCAAACTGGACATGCTTTGCAGTAGTTACTAATCTGCTGATGAATGATTCTTGTAGGGATTGGAAGGGATTTGTGTAGGCTGCAAACTGAATATAATGAGTTTCAAAAATGTAAGCAATTTAAAATACTGCTTGAATGTGAATTAAAATGTTGAGAAGCCATACACAGTTGCTTGAAATCTTGATCCTTTTTAGCTATCCATAATGCCATCATTGTGGTTTTTTTTCCAAGGTATGTGTGTCCACCCTAAAATTGTACTAAGTCAGGTTTCTGAGAGGCATCTGTCATCCTGAGTATCTTACTGTACAAATAGGCTCTGCCATGGTGGAGGTTAGTGTCTCAGGAACTTTATAAGGGTATACATACATGTCTTCTGATCTTACAGGTAACAGCAGTAGTCATTTCTGCCTCTTTCTTCTGTCTTTAGTACAGTTTAATGCTTTGCCTGTTTTCTGTGGTTTTCACAGGTTCATGTGATGGCTTCTACCTGTTTGGGTCAAAATAACCCTTTTTAGCAGAGACCAGCTGCTTTGCATTTTAAGCTTGCCTGCTGTTCTTTGGGAGTGAAAAGCAGGAGGACTGGTTGGGCCAACTGATGAATAATCATGCATGTACCTACTCAGTTCTATCATGTGCTACTTTGAGCTGTTTTTGAGAGAAACTTGAGGCTCTGACTTTGAGGGGTATGGTGTAACTGGTCAAGTTAATTCCCAGGTGATTACAGTTCACATTGCAAAAATTCCATTTGTACTTTGTCTGAATACTGTGATGATTGGTGTATAATGTTACAGGTGTACCATGTTCCATTTTGGAGAATTTTGTCTTGCAGAGGAAGAACAAAGACAGCTGGAACTGAGTGAGAGAATAGGTCTTGTTCAAGAGCAGGCTTTACATCTGTTTTTATTGTGTGATATTCCAACTCAGGAGTCTTTACATCATAGAACCAAAGAATACCCAAATATTTTATGATAACTTAAGAAATTGTTCCTCAGGCACTGGTAAAATGGTTCTTATGAGAAAGTTGTTAGTGTTGGATAAGCTTGAAATCTCCCTTTCGTGGCTTATAGTATTGATACTTCAAAGGACTGTATAGCTGTCTCTTTGCTGTGTCCGCAATGTCATGAGCATCCACTGAAAAAGTCAGCAAATGGACCAACTTGTTATTCGTCAAGGTATTTCTGTATGATCTGAGTGTCTGCCTTCTCTGTGTTTGTGAGGTCAGTTCATTGTCCACAGGCTGTAACAGTGAGTGTAACCTGCTATTACTGTTTTGGGATCAGGCTCTATTACTGCAAAGAAAAGAGGGTTCATCTCAGCTGTGTGCAATTTTGTGTGTCACACTGTGAAAAAGGTCACTTGGTTTGTTCAGCCTGGAGAAGAGGAGGATGAGGGAAGTTCTCGAGTGGTCTGTAGCTTCCTCATGAGGGGAAGCAGAAGGGCAGGCACTGATCTCTTCTCTCTTGTGACCAGTGACAGGACCTGAGGAAATGGCCTGAAGCTGAGTCAGGGGAGGTTTAGGTTGGATATTAGAAGAAGGTTCTTCCCCCAGAGGGTGGTTGATCACTGGAACAGGCTCCTCAAGAAAGTGGTCACATCACCAAGCCTGACAGAGTTCAGAAAGTGTTTGGACAACGCTCTTGGGTACATGGTGTGATTATTGGGGTGTTCTGTGCAGCGCTGGGAGTTGGATATGATGAGCCTTGTGGGTCTCTTTCAACTTAGGACAATCCATGATTTAAAAAAAAAAAAAAAGATTACCTCTTAACCGCTCTTTAAATAACATCTCTGTAGTCTTTTTTTCCCTCATTCCTCTTTGCATTCATGAATTGTTTCTTTGGAAAAAAAGTAACTGTACTCATTAATATCTTCCATGTTACTGCTTTCAGCACATCATAGTGAATAAATATTATTTTATCAACCCACTTGGCAATAATGACCATTAACCTGATTGTTAACTGATGGGTCTCAGATGGAATGCTGAATGCGTGCTTGTTCCAAAATGGCAGAATCTGCCTCTCCTTTTTACTATAATAAAGCTGCTTCTGTTTGCAGCACTGTGTTGCTGGGAGACTGCAGCTAATTTTTATGGCGCATGTCAGTAGTAGTGATTCAAATTATACATTTCATTGAGTAGCTCTTCTTTTTGTTTGTGAACTGCCTTCTGTAAGGGGTGAGGATTTTTTTGTTCTGGGGATAACAGTATCCAGACCAGAGAATATGACTGAATCTGGAACAAAAGCTCAGACTGTTTTGTTGATAAGATCATTGTACTTCCAGAGTCGCTTCAGGGGGGATGGTGGCCTGGCTAAATTTACACTAGTCTGATAGTCAAGTCTAACACAGGTATTCAGGAGAATTCCAGATGAGGCAAACACATCTCCTCAAACTGCTGTTTTTCTTTTTCAGACTCCATGGTGCAAAACTTCAGCATGTGGCGTGACTTTAAAGCAATACAACAAAATAGACTGAGAGATTATGAATTGGAAAACTGTGTCGTTTTGGTTCACAGCACAGATAACGGTGGCAATTTTGGGGCTGTGTAGAAAATGCAGTCCTTTTTAAAATGGTTGTTGCACAGCTTGCATGTGGATCAGGGCACGCATGCAATTACATTGGCAAAAAGTGGGTGTAATTGGGCATGCACCTAAATGGAAAAATACATGTATAAGGTGGAATCTGACTAATAAGTAAAAAATTTTTTGCTTGCTGAATCTGTACTCCTTTTCTGGCTAAAGGAGATGGTAGTCCATTTTGTGCTGTTCACAGTCTGCTTAGGTTTGTAGCAGTGTCTTGTTTTTAATCTTGCTTGAGATGCCTCTAAAATGGGGTGTGTGTGTGTGTCTGAAGCCTGCTTGCTTAAACACGCGAGTCATGTCAGCTGCAATGCGGCAGTGCTTGGTGCTAATGAGGTGAGCAGCCAGAGCACCCGTCTGCTTATGTTTGCTCATCTCTGTGCAATTACGGCTGTGGGGATTGGAAAAAGGGATTTGTATTGGATGTGGCTCTGTTTTGGCCTTTCCAGAGTGTGGTTCTGTGTTCTCCTGAGGACCGGGCAGCACATTTCAACTTCCGTTTTGGGAGTTAGGTGGTTGCTTCATTATGTTTAATGCAAGCTCTAAAATACATCCTGGTTGAGAGAAAAAAAGAAGAAAAAGGAAATACAGAGAGGGGAAACCCCCCCTTCTTCTCACCCCCCTCTTCTTGAACTCCCCCCACTTAATTCTAATGCACCTTGAAATGAAATATATTGCCTGGCAGTCTGTGCCTTCAGGTAGAGAAGATACAAGTCTGTATTTGTAAAATAACGTCTTTGGAGTAGAATAATCAGGTAATAAAATTTGGTGAGATCTCAGTAGTTACAACTGGCCTTTGGTAGGCACAAAACACAGATGCACTGTGATTTCTCAGCTCACCTTTTTTTTTGTAACCCTTAAGGTGCTGACAGCAGTGTGAGCTGAGTATTTTCTGCTAAAGTCATAAAGTTTTGCTTTGAACATTAGGCAAGTAAAGTGAATATCAAATATGGTTTGTCTTTTCCCGTCCTCAGATGCCAGACTGTCTCCATTGAGCTTGATACCTTCCCGTCCAATCCTGTCGTATTCCTATTCCTGCAGCTTGTCTTTCAGTGTTTCTTTTTCAGAGAATTAGCCTGTAAAACTATAGGTCATGATTAAGTAATATATTGGTCTTGGTGGCAAAGCTGGCTTTCCTTCTAGTTCCTGCCTTTGTCACAGGGTGCTCCCCTGTTAGCTGATAAAGTTATTTCTGAGTAATTTAATATAAATCAGATTGATGAAATTACCTGTTAAAAATACTGCTGGTTTTTTGTGTTTTTTTAAGGATCGTATCTAGTCTCTGTTACTTTGGCAATATGTTGTGTAACGTGATACCACAGAGGGATCAATACCGCTGGGACTGGGAAAGGTATGAACTGCATCCTGTAGGCAAGAACCAGCGGTGGGAGGCAGGAGCCTCCTGAGCTATTGATACAGCTGATGTGAGTGTAGTGTGCAGCTTACACCCATAGAAAGGATGGTGTGTCAATCTATGAAAAAATGTCCTTCACCCTGGGAAGGAGCCCAAGACTGTGTGCCCTAATTAAGTCTGGTTTTTGCTTAGTCCTACTTTTAAGTGAGTTAAGAGTGACATGTATGAAACAGTACGGCTGACAAGATGCATGCTAGGGAGAGTTGTGCTGCTTTAACACTCACTGTTGAAGTCTGGTATCTCTGTGATCACAGATAGTGCAGTATTTCTTTGCCTGTTTGCCTTCTCCTGGAGACCTTAGGACTTAAGACTGGGATGTTTTTCTCTTCCTTCTTTAGGTCTCCGAGTGAAAGGGGAGCTCATTACTGCTTACCCACAAGTGGTGGTTGTGCGTGTGCCAACACCTTGGGTCCAGAGTGACAGCGACATCACAGTCCTTCGCCACCTAGAGAAGATGGGCTGTCGATTGATGAATCGTCCTCAAGCCATCCTCAACTGTGTCAACAAGTTCTGGACGTTTCAAGAACTTGCTGGCCATGGTGTGCCTCTTCCAGACACTTTTTCATATGGTAAGGCTGTTGGAGCAAAAGGATAGCATAGTTGCCTAGACAACTTGCACTTTTGCAGTGCAAAAGACATGAGTCAAGTTTTGGAAATGCATAGAAATTTCAGTAGCATGAGGCCAGTTCCACAGCTAAGTGTTGAGTAACCAGAAAAGGAAGTTAAAGTCACGACACCCAGTTTCTGGTTTAGTCTTTGTTGATTAGCTTGTGATGCTTTGAAAAGATTGCTTGAACTGTACCCCAGCCTTCCAAGCAACTGACTTTGACTGTTAGTGCTATAATACTTTCTGTTCTTTTCCAATTGCCCGAAACAACAGACAAGAGCTTGGGGTACTAAATATCATAGGTACTACAGAAAACTAGACTTTGATACAACCTGAAAGTAGATTGAACTCTTATAAGAATAAAAGTGTCTGCAAATACACTAGTTTCTGTGAAAAGACAAGAGTAGCAAAGAGTACAAGCCGTTGTGTTCACCTTTTAACAATAGTTTGGGCTTTGTTTCCCACCAAAACAGTTAATTATTGTTTATTGTGCCTGCCTCTGGAATCTCTGGTATCTCTGGTTCGTGACAGAGTGCTAGATTAGAGGAACTGTTTGTCTGAGCTACCCTGATGCTATTTCTGCTTTTAATTACAATCTATTAAAGAACTGGAGATACCTCTCAACCTTCCTTTCCTTCTGGGAAAATACCAGTGCTTTTCTCCCCTTCGTCTGATTGCATCAATAGGCTTTTGTAATGGGAACTTGACAAAATGAGAAAAAAAGATTGAGAAAAACAAAAACATGGCTTTCTATCAATTACTATCAATTACTATTTCCATCAATTACCTTGAAAAGACATTTGAGAAGAAACATACCATTTCTTTATACGTGTGGTTGCTCTAACTCATTGAGAAAGGAATGAGTTTTTAATTTTTGGGGGGAAGGGGAGACCATGAATGATGCTGAATAATTGCAGAACATACCTGTTTGTAACTCCCTCCCACTTCTGTTAGTGCCTCTGGAATTTGACAGAAGCATGACTTTCTTTTCTTTTTTTCTTTTTTCTTTTTTGATTTTTTTTATACCACAAGTATCAAGTTATTGGTGAGAGCTGACTTTGCCAAGTAAAGCCAGATGTGCTGAATGACATGTTACTCCATGACATGCATTAAACTCCATGGCAGGGTTGTGGTGGCTGCTGCTGGCTTTGTGGCCAGTGTCTTGGCTTGACTTCTGCACTTCACTGCACGATGTGTTAGAGGGGGCTTGTCCCTTTGTCTGCTGACTTTTCTCTTCTGTATTTCTTGTGCTGTGGTCAGCCTTCTTTGAATTGAACTCAATAACCTTGAAGTATCAACCATAATTGTGTGGATGGCCATTAAAAGCTACTCTCTAAGGTCCTTACAGATGCAATGAGATTAAAAGGTTGAAGTACTACTTCAGGGTATAGGGAGAATGAGATACAGGAGACTTAAGCCTTCAAAAGGGGGGAGGTGGACTGACAGGGTCTGGGTTGTTGCTGCTCTCTGGATTATGCCTTGTCATTGTATTCTGTGTTGCCTTCCTGGTTAGTAGTTTGGATGGAGCTGTTACTAGTGTTATGTGTCTGCTATTTTCTTGTTGGACATTTGAAAAGATGGGAGTTGATAAAGTAAAAGGGATAAACTGGAACAAGATGGTAGAATTGGAATTCAGATTTGGAAGATTAGATTGAGCCTTTTGGGGTTGTGGTGAAGAGGCCTTTGTCAACTTGTATCTTCAATTCCAAAGGAAGTAGGCCTTAGTATCCCACACTCACAAACACCTTCAAAGTCTGATCGTGCTCCATGACCAAGGTCCTCTTAACTGATAGTTTTTTCTGTATTATCTAAGCTGTAAGGGTGGGAGGAATGTATGGCAATTGCATCCCCAATTTGGCCACACCAGGCTGGTGGCACATAATGTTGTTGGTTTTCTTTTTGCCAGGTGGTCATGAGAATTTTTCCAAAATGATTGATGAGGCGGAAGTGCTGGAGTTCCCTATGGTGGTGAAGAACACGCGGGGTCATCGAGGTGGGTGTGAGGTCAGGGGTGAGGGCAAGGAGTATTCTGAGCAGCACTCCAAGATTTTGTCTCATCAAGGAATGATAGTTAAGAAGGTCTGTTAGGTGTTGGATTTATTTCCAATACATCTAAATTCTACCACCCTTTGAATTCTGAACACTGAATAGACCACAGCACTGGGAAACAGATTTAGTAGAACCCAGTCTTGCAAAGGCAGGGGGGAAAGGGTTCAAAATTATGGTGCATTGGTGACTTCTATGAGGAAAGTTTTGAACTTGAATAATGGGAGGTCTGGCCTTCGTGAAGTCGAAAGAAGCCTACATGGATTTTAGGGATGTTTCTAAATAGGCATAAAAAATGAAATCTCAGTTCATTCAGTGACTTTTTTCCTACTCGACATTGTCTGTAATTAGGATTCTGATTTAAATAAAATCTTATGTATTGTTTGCCAAACTGGATCTCTGTTTTTCAGAAAAATACCTCTGACAGTGTCGGGTCAGATATCAGTTTAAGTTGTTCTGTTATTAGTGTTTAAGTGTTGAATATGAAACAAACATCAACTTCATTTAGTGATAGTGGTTATTAAGGAATCCATGTTTAAATCAGTTTCAGAGGTTATTTGCACAGAAAGTTGCTCTTTTTTTATTATACTTTAAAACAAATTTAATAAATACTAGATGTATAAAGAGACTAAAAGTGAAGTTAAAGCTCAAAACCAGGAATTACTTTAAACAAAATCATGACTAGAAGACACCACTTCTTCCTTCTTTCTGTCCGTCAGTTTGCTCTCACTCTGCTGCTCTGGAGCCTCTCTTCTGCTGGCATGAGTGCTTCTGTAGCCATGTAGTAAATGGATTCAGGAACTGATGTTGAATTGACCTAGATGGGTTATTTTTACTCAGATTAATTGCTTACATGACTTAGCACTTACTTGCACAAATGCTTGTGTGGATGTAATGGAAAAGACCAAAATGCTGGGGCTGGGGAAGATCAGATGTGCTTCTGTTGGCAGCAATACCTGTTAGTGTGGTTTTAATGTGTGGGTGGAGCTCTAAAGCCAAGGTGAAGTTTGATGTTGCAGCAAGATGAATTTGACAGCTGTGGAATATCTGAGACAGTGGATTTGACTTGACATTGCCTCTTGTGAAGATCTACTGAATAATTTTTTAGAGTTACCGCTATTGACTTTCCTCTCCCTTTTTTAGCCAGAATTCCTGTAAATCTGTTTACAAGGTTTGCTTTAGAGCACTTTAAATTCCAGGCATTTTAATGCAAATTTATGCAAAGTATATATCTTTTCACATTAAGAGAGTTGAGGAAACTTTTTCAAATTAGTTGAAGAGTAGCCATTTACAAATTGTGTATTTAAAATAAATAGACAAACATGCTCGTAGGTACTGGCTGATGAATAAAAGTCATACTCTTCTAAGCACATTTTCTGTGCAGTTTGCTGCTGCAGCAAATGGGCCAATCCTGGTTTTGCCAAGACGTCATGATGCTGCATAATTCCCAAGAACTAAGTAGTTCCCTCCCAAGGCATCATTCTTCCTATTCTGTTTCCTGAAGTAGGATTAATTGCCTGTAGGAGAGATAAAGTTTGGAGTGGGAGAAAGGACGTGGAGGTTTTTTTCTTGTCATGAATTTTAAACTTAGATTCTCAGTTCTCTGTAATGAGAAATTCCATGTTCCTCAAGCAGTGTTCTGTGTTATGAAGACCTTAAATCCTGTCTAAACAGAGGCTGCTTCAGTTGGGCTTAGGAGCACTTGTTGGAATTCTTTACACATTATTTATCCTAGTTCTGCTACTGCTGCATTTCTGTTCCCTTACTTAAGGAGGGCAATTTATCAATTTATTTTTGTACTCTGTTAACACCATAACGTAATTGAATGGCAGTTCTGCCACAGGAGAAAGTGTGCAGCCTTATTGCAAAACATAAATTTAATATGACATAGAGCCCTTAAGAAAGGGGAAAAAGAGTTGGGAAATGTAGATAAAGATGGAAAGGAGTGCAGTCTTGTAAGACTAGAAATTAGATAGAAAGTGGTAGAGTCTGTTTCAGGAATGACTTTAACCAGTATTAATACAATTGGAAAAGAACAAAGAAGTCTTTGGTGTGCTCTAGAAACGAAGGGGAATAAAATGACTTATTTTAGGTTAAAAAAATCCAAGTCCTAGAGACGTTTGCTTGCAGAAAAGCTAGTGATTTGTAAAGAGATTTTTTTTCAGTTGTAGGATATTCCATTCATTTTGTGTCTTGTGGAATCTTCTGCTAAGTTATCTTGGATACCGCGGAGTGGAACGTTTTCCTCTGAATGTAGTTGTTCCACTGCAAACCTCATTCTGGAGTTGTGAGCCCTTTTAAGTATTGGGAAGAGCAGCTCTCAGGAACTGCCTAACAGAGAAGTGGGTGGTTCTGCAGTGATGCACTAGAGAATTCAGAGTTCTTAGTTGCCCAGTGTTAAACAGTTTCATGTTGTTTGTTCCTGTGTGTCAAAGCTGTAGGCTGTGGGTCCTGTCCTCTTGAATGAACAAAATTGCTTTTAATTATATGTCTGCTGCTCTTTAAGTATTTCTTCCTTTTTTTCTGTCACTAAGGGCTTGTACCAAAAGAAGTTGAAACTGCAAGACCACCTCCTTTATCTAAAGCTTTTCTCTTTTTCCTTGCTTCTTTCTTTTTCTTTTTTTTTCAACTCACGTCCCCTCAGCTCTGTCCGTACTTGAACACTAAAAAGCACTGAATCAGTGGAACACTCTTGTCCATGGAAGAATTTGTAAATTGGTGTAAGCTACGGATGGGGCCTGTGAGAATGGGCAGCGTGCTGGTCAGAGGTTTTACTTTCATGTGCTGAATCACTGATGCAGCTCAGATGGGTAGCTGCTTTCAATATGCCGATGTTCTTTCCTCCATACAGGTAAAGCTGTGTTCCTGGCACGAGACAAGCACCATTTGGCAGACCTAAGCCATTTGATCCGTCACGATGCCCCTTACTTATTTCAAAAATACGTTAAGGAGTCCCATGGCAAGGATGTGCGCGTCATCGTAGTGGGAGGCCGTGTGGTGGGCACCATGCTCCGCTGCTCGACAGACGGGAGAATGCAGAGTAACTGCTCACTTGGTAGGAAAAGCATTGCTCATAGTTTTGATCAGAATTTTTCAATCCGGTTGAAAAATCACAAAGCCAACTGAAATAAGCTGCAGTTGTTATTTTGTGTTAATTGTGCTTGCTGCTGGGGGTTTAAAGGGGAAACACGAGAATAAGGATTAAGTGAGAAGCACGTTGAGCAAACACAGGAGGAGAGACAATCTCTGCTCACAGCGTTAGATGGTTAGGACGGACGACAAGCAGGGCAAAGTTCTAGAACATAAATAGAGCAACTGATGTGGTAATGGCAGTTGAATGCTAATGCCAAGTTACCATTTGTTTCATCCTGTTAAGAGGAACAGAAAATGAATGAAGACAGAAAGCAACACTTACGGGAGGTGGAAGAGGCAGTCAGTTGGCAAGAGGGTAGAAGAAAATGTTAAGAGAGGAAACTGTTGAAGGCAATAAACAGTTGGATTGCATTGTGCATCTTCTGTGCTGCCTTAAGTCTGTCAGGTTCCTCCCTGCTATGTCTTCCCCCAGAGACTGTATCTGGGCAAAAGAGGAGGTAACTGCATTGGTTCCAGCATACTCAGAACTGAGATTCTGCATAGCTTTGGGTGCTGGACATGAGGTTTCTGAGGGTAAAAGGAGGAAGGACACTTGAGGGTGCCTGGCTGAAATTGTACTGAACCTGAGCAGGGATGGGATAAAATGTGTTCGTGTGTAGTGCAGTTTTAGTTAGTCAAAATGCCTAAGAGGTTTTAGTTACTACTTGATGCAGAGGAAATACAGCCTGAAAGATTTTTCTGCTAAATGGGTTTTTTTTGTTTGTTATTGTTTGGGTTATTTTTAAACTTAAGTATTGTGATAGATGAAGTGTGAGCCAGTTAATACTTATATGATGGACTGTGAACCTGACCAGCTGAGGTTCAGACACAAATGTTACCCTAATTCTTGCTTTAGAGACAGTAAGCTGTGATAGCAAGTTGAGAGGGATGTGAGCAGATGATAATCCCCATCCCCCTCAATTATATCTACAGTTAAAGCTGTAGTCTTATCAAGAGCTCTAGGTTTAATTTTGCTGAAATATTTCTTGTAATCACTTACAAATATGTAAGGAAAGCCTTTACCTTAGAAGGAAAAAGGGTGGCTGGTTAGGTCATTTTAATATTCTGGGATCATAAAAATGTGTATTTTTTCTTGACTAAAAAGTCATCGCTTAACTGTTTTTTAAACGAGTCATAATCTTGACCTGCCAAAGGCAGGTCAGAATCTTTGGAAATCCTGGTGTGGCATCAAGTTCATTAGTAGTCACTGTGGAAAGGAGGTTGCTTTCCAAGTCATCAGCAGTGTGCTTGCAGGCTCACTTTGAAGCTTCCCAACCGACAAGTGCCGACCAGTTGAGAAGGATGTCAGTCACCTGTGACCTGAGCGCAGACAGCAAGTTTTTTTCACTTTTTCCAGGCGGTGTAGGAATGATGTGCTCGCTGAGCGAACAAGGCAAGCAGTTGGCAGTCCAAGTGTCAAACATCCTGGGAATGGACGTGTGCGGCATTGACCTGCTGATGAAGGACGACGGCTCATTCTACGTCTGCGAGGCCAACGCAAATGTAGGTTTCATTGCCTTTGACAAGGCTTGTAATTTAGACGTAGCTGGTATCATAGCGGACTATGCCGCTTCCCTGCTGGCCCCCGGCCGCTTGACGCGGCGCATGTCCTTGCTCTCCGTGGTGTCCACGGCCAGCGAGACTAGCGAGCCAGAGCTGGGCCCTCCAGCTGGGGCCGCTGTCGACAACATGAGTGCTAGCTCCAGCTCTGTCGACAGCGACCCTGAGACCACGGAGAGAGAGTTGCTCACCAAGCTCCCGGGGGCTCTCTTCAACATGAACCAGCTATTAGCCAATGAGATCAAGCTCCTTGTGGAGTGATGCCACATGTAAATAGGTGACCAACAGAACTCTCTCTTGTAAATTTTTTTTTTAAACCAACTTGCAATGCTGTTTATCAGAGACGCTCAGAGGAATGAGGAAAGGGGGGTGGGTGTGTCAGTCAAGAGAGCAAAAGTAAAAGGCACACGTGCTGTGATTGCTGTCCCTAATCTTTTGCGGAACGTTAAATTGTCTTCATTCTTCATCAGTTTTACAGTGGAGATGCTCAGTTCACAACCAAGCGGCGATTTTATTTGGCTGCTGCTTTGGTCCTCAGATATATTGCAGTTCATGTGTCTTCACAGGCAAGCATTGAAGCGTGATTCACACATGAAGATTTTCAGAAAGTTGTCTGGCAGCTCTCTAGAAACTTCTGTGAATTACTGCACCAGTTGAGTCTCTTCTACCTCTGTAAGGCTTGATCCTGTAAATTGCTGAGTGCCTCAAATTCTTTATGTGAGTTGAAGGTGTTAAATACCAAGTATTTCAAAATGCCTGGACACCTACTGTTCCTGCTCTTATAGATGGGAGCTGTAAGTTCAGGATCCTTTTAAAGTCATCACTTTCTGACCTTGCAGGATACGGCCTTTTAAATGACAAGGCTGAAAGAAGTGTCAGTTGACTTAATGTGAACTTTCTGTAGAAATCTGTAAATTGTACCATCTTGGTATTAAGTGGCAGCTTTGTGTCTAAATTTCTTTATAAAGCTTTTAAAGGAGGATGTTAGTACTTCTGTTTTTCTCATTTCAAATCCTGATTTTGGAGGGTATGTAGGGGAATTGGTCATACTCTATTTGTGGGCGGAAGTGGCACGTTTTTAACTATTTTTTGCATGGTTGGAGGAGATAAACAGCACTGTAATGTTTGGTATACAAAATGATGTTTAATCTAATGTGAAAAAGAATTACACTAGTTTAAAGCAAACGTGCATCGACTTGTATTTGTTAGTGTTTTAGTCTTTCTGAGAGAGATCTGCAATGTTAATGTTCCTTTTTCTTTAATACATGCTAGTCCAACACTCCCTTCTCTATGCCTGCATCTTTAACAGTGGCCAAAGTGAAAACACTGCAGACTGTTTGTTAAGAAAACACTGAGTTATAGCCTGTACGTTGGTGGGGGGGGTTGTTTGTTTGTTTTTATTTTTGCTTTTTTTTGGAGGGAGGAATGTGGTAAGGTGCGGAGGAGGGCAGAGCTGGTTAAAAGTGATTAGTCATCCAGAGGAACTTTAGAATAAAGCTGCAGTTCATACAATACTTACCAGGCTTACTTTTTCCCCACTGAACATAAAAACTGATGTTGGCATAAATCCAAAGAGTATAACTGGGGAGGAATACTCAGTTCTTAGCTTTGGGAAACATGTGGCAGATTAAAAAAAAAAAAAAAAGAAAAAAAGAGAGGAAAAAAAAAAAAGAAAAAAAGAGAGAGCTCAGCCAGAGTTAAAAAAAAAAGAAGAAAAAAAACCAACCTAGGTCCACAAACAATTAAGGGATTGATCCTGGACCCTTACATGTTTTTTGGTGTGAGTGCACACACTCGTGTGTGTTTGTGTGTGCGCAGTTGTTTTGCTTTATTTTTTTGAGGGTGTTGGCTGTTCAGCTCCTAATTTTTTTCCAGACTTCCTGATTTTCCTTAATCTTTCTGGCTGTGCATTTTCTCATTAGCCTTGAGCTGGTTTGTAAAACAGATAACCAAAACAGATACTGAGTCCATTTTTCAGTCCCTGTCTTCCTCCTCCTTTTCCTCCTCCTTCTCCCTTTTCATTCCCCTCTTATTCTCAGGGTTCATAAAGCCCTGGAACTATATATATATATATAAATATATATATAAAGATAAGCCTCTTTTTTAAAAACAAAAGTAAAACGTTTACAATTGAAAGATCATCTTGTGAAAATAGGTTTGTTTGGAGGGGGGTTGTGTGTGTGCAATGCTGCTGTTTTCTGGATACTTTAATGGAGCATGTCCCATGTACCCTCTGAGGTTCTGCACTACCCACCTCTGTGGCCCTTCCTCACCTCTCTGCTGCTCTGCTGTTTTACCTTCACTTGGACCTTAAACACAACTCACGGACACTATGCAGAGAGTCTTCAAGAGGCAATAAACAGAACAGTATTAACCTGCTTTATGGAGGTTTGATCATGCTTCTTTGTACAGTTTGGTTTTTTTATTTTAAAAGGAATGTAATAAAATGGCTTTTTTTTTTGTAGAATTAAATATTATTATTAAAATCAAGTGAAAGGTTGACTGTTGGTGTTAAGCAGGAGAGTGGACCAGCTGGTCCAACAAAAAAAGGATCTTCAGCAGTAAAGGTATTTTCAAATCCTTCTTACTGAGCCTTCACATGCACAGGTTATACCTGAAGAATATAAAGGTCTTCAACTTCCATGAAGAGTTACAGAATGACAGAACATGAAAGTAATCTAATTCTCTAGTCACTGAGCAGTAAACTGTCTCTTCTAAGAGCTCTAATTCCCTTGCTTGTTTATCCAAGGGGAATTTGGGGTGGAGGGTGGCTGTTATTTTTTTCCTTGTTTGTTTTTTTTGTCTCTTCTTTTTTACTGGTAGGTGTGTGCACTCCTTGAGAGGCTGATAGGATCAATCCTTCCCTTTCTAGCTGTGACATACATTGAGCACATGTGAAATAACAGCAGGGAGTAAACGTGCTAGTTGGTATACTGAGGCCTTTGTGTTTCTATCACAGGAAACATCTTTTAGAGGAAAGAGCTGTTAACTGAATGTTCTGGATTATTTTTTTGAGTCCCCGTAGTATCTTGTAGCTCACAGGAACCTTACATTTCTAGCACCCTTTCAGAATGTCTAGATTACACGTCACAGTTGTAAAATTTGTGAAGTAATCATTAGATTTTTTTAAAAGACCAAGTGGATTGAGAGATTTGCAGTTTGACTCCCTTCTGCTAAGTTGCTCCTCTGGTTGGTGTTCCCATTACTAGTTTGGAGATAAGTCTATGCACAGTGGTCACAGAGGGAGACAGGATTTGAAACATCATGTACATTTGTTTGGACACTGGGTATTGATGCTGCATGAAAACTTTGCTTGAGGGTTCATTTGTACAAACGGGCACACTTGTCTCATGTATTTACTCCCTACTTACCCACTGCTCCTGAAATTGTGAAATGCAAAGAATGGCCTGGGGATGCAAGGGGGGTGTCTTGTTTTTACTTAAAGGAAAAAACACCAACAAAGGTAGCCCACGGTAACCAGGCAGTGTTTCCCATTGAAGGTGAACTCCACAGATGTCAGCTTTATACACTTTATTTTTGTCAGTCCGTGTGCTGAAAACCACATGCTAAGCTTCCATACAGTTGCACTAACACTACCTCCATATGTGGGTTCAGAAGCATGTGCTGGAAAACTGGTCAACATAGCGGTGGATTACGATATTGCCAATACAGCTGATGGTGATACAACTGTTTTTGTGTATTTTAAAGTTTGAAAGAGCCAGTTAGAAACTCTTGCTTGCAATAGTAAGTTTCTTAAGCTACATCTGAGGAAATTTTGTTCTTTGTAACACTGGAGATTTTCTTCTGTTCAACTTACTGTGTTTGTAATTGATGTCTTGCTGTCAATGTATGGATTGTATCTTAATCCTTGTATTTAATGCTTTAATGTGTTTTATAAAATCTTTTCTTGTAATGTTACAACACCTCATCTGTAAAGCAGTGTCAATGCTTGATGCTTACATTGACTGTTACATTTTTTGTTCTGAGCTGAGGGTCACTCTTGAAGCATTTTCTCCCACTTTGTGTGCTATCTTTGCCGTGTGATATTTACTCAGGAAATAGCCTCTGGAACATCTGGGTGTGTAAGACGCAAAGGAGATACTTCTTCAGAAGTTATACTGGACTACAAAACCCAACAAATGAAACCAGTGATGCTTGCTAAATTCCCTCGTTGCAAAAATCTGTCAGTTAAATACATAAGGGACCGTAAGGGCTTAGAGAGACTTTGAAAACAGATCGCATGTACAGTATCTTTCTCATGGCTCACTCTTTTTGAGAAGGTTTATGGGCTTTATGGCTGGTGTGAGACACACGACCCACTCCTGTTCTCTCTATGGAATAGTAGGTGCTCGGACAGGTAACTTCTGTTGCTACTGTCTTTTTTAATTTTTAAGTTTTTCACTGTTCTAGGAATTGTTTTAAACTGAACACTGCAGGATTTATAACCAGGTGTTTGCTGCCTTTTCCTTTGTTTTATTTCTTTAAATCTTTCTTAACCTTTGAGGGTGACTTTTGGAGCATTCTGATGGTGGATCTTGGCCTGCTTTTGGAAGTCTCCAAGCCTCTCATGTTTCTAATTTGAGTTGAAAAGCTTTTGTTTTGTTTATTTGTTTAAAACAATGACACAAATTAGATGCGCGGATTTTGGGTGGGATTTGTTGTTGCGCTATTTTGGGTGACTTATTCTCCCTTTTTTTACAGAAATGTGTTCTAACAGTTCACACTTTGTTACTGTTCTTTGCAAAACTTTTCAGGAGCCAAAAAAGTCAAACAATCCAGAGAAAACCCCTTCTCCCCTTTCCGATGGCACGAGTGAGAACTTATGAAAAATCCTTGCGAATGTTCCTTCCTAAACTTTTCCCCCCAGTAATGCAAGCGGGTAAAATGGTAAACGCAGCAGTTTGGTGACATCCAAAACCGACCTGTTGTCAGGTAAATTGACACTTTTCTGCTCTTACTCTAACCTTCATAAGTTTGCTAACTTGTCTGCCTTCCTTTCTTCCCATCAGTTCATTTTGGTGATACTTGTTGAATGATTTCTTTAAGCGGATTTAGAGAAAAACCTGCTTTACTTCCTTATTTCCCTTCCTTATACTTGTTGACTTTTAAGAAAACTGTCACTGTGCTTTGCTTTACTCAGGTGAGACAAAAGTGAGTCCCCCATGCGACTGTATGAGGGATAGATTTGTAATACATTAATTCCCCTTCCTCTTTATCAATTCTAGATAGTTTGTCTTCAAGTGTACTATTTTAGCTTAGATTTTTGAAAGATATGTTGTTTTCCATTTGCTAAGTGAACATAGGAATGAAAACCTAGTACTAAGAATGTTAAATCTATTAAAATTCAGTAGAGCAGGGTCTTGTAAAGAGGACAGATGGACGAATACGTGTGCTGAAGAAAAAGACTGTTGGGCTGATTATTTCTGTTTGTGGAGGATGGGGTGACACATTTTACCTTGCCCTTACTGCTAAAGCACTTGTACATTTTATCCTTCTCTGGTAACTCTCTCCCTTAATCTCAAACAATGTAAAACTACTGGGTAGTTAATATTTTTTTACTTAATTTAAGGGGGAGAATCTTGTATTTTACTCAGAGGTAAAATATCAGACAATTGGAATACCATTCCAAGTTGAAGAATGTGAGCCTGTAAACAGGCTTCCAAGTTTCCTGATGCAGTATTATATTTCCCATGACATCTGTAAAGAATTAGCACTTGTTTCAGATTGTTTTTCTGTGCACATGAATTACTCCTCTATACCATCATAAAATAGTCTATTTTTCGTAGTCTGAGTTTATATTTTCCTGAAAGACAGCAAACTTACCAGCAATATAATAAATTGCAGGCTCAAATTAAGGTGGGAGGGAATAATTTTAGAGCCAAATTTTGCTCTCAATTACACTGAGATAAACCTGGAATCACTCTGTGAAAGTCAGTGGAGTGATATCCGATTTCACTGGTATAATTGAGTGTATAATTTGTGTCTTAAATTTTACTTGCAAGGTAATTTTGCAAACCTGTTATACTTATGTTTCCAATGCTTTTTCCTTTCAGACACACCCACTTCTTGCGTCTCAGCATTGGGCAGGCCTATTCCTTTATTTGTGTATATTTTTGTGCATCAGCTGCTATAGGACACGGGTGTAACACTTTCAGGCATGTGGTTGGGTGTCTTTGGGGTTTGTAATAATGTCCAAAAATAAGAATTTCTTTTCCTCAGATTTACTAATTAATTTGTGTTGGATCACAGTTTTGCATTTTCTAACCTGATTTTAGATACATATTATATTAAGATTTTCTTGAAAGAAATACAGTACTAGTTCTTTGCAGAGTCTGCAACTGATCTTTGGTGGGGAGAGTCGACCAAAATTTACTGCATTCTGCAATAGTTAATGTTTTAATATTTAGTGTTGCTTGAAAGGTGGTTTTGCAGATCATGCTCCTTCCTCTTTATGGAATGGCTTTCAAAGCCTTGTATTGATCTTGGTTGTGCCCAGTGCTTTGCCTAGTGTATGGGGAAATGTAGAACTCGAATAGGCCATGACTTCTTAGCAAGGGATGATGATTATGTGCATGCTGAACAAGAAATTCTTCTATATGCCCTTCTGCTGCAACAGAATAATAAAACTGGTAGGTGGCAGCAGCAGCAGCAGCAGCAGCAGCAGAAGAAACTCATGACTGTGACCTGAGAAACCTCCAGTACTGGGAGAAATGGATTGCAAAATACTAACTGGAGTAAGGGGAACGGAGAAGAGAGGCAGAGTCCCTGAACTGTCCCTTTGAATGGTGAGTCTGATTTACAGAATTCTGACCATCAAACGACTGCCTTTAGTACAAGAGGCACATTGATCTATCTCAGTTGGTGTTTGGTTACCTGATGTCCTAATTCTTACCTTTGATTCAACATTCCAGTTTCCCCTCTGCCTTTGTAAGGCACAGCACGTGTCTTAAAAAATTAAACTTCACCAAAATTGCCACATATTAAGCGTACTGGAAAATAAGGCTGAAAGGAATTTATCTAGCCCAATCATTCTCTGCTCCACAAGAAGACTGATCGTAGTTGTGCCATTGGTGAAATGTTTATTGTAACCAAGTTTAAAAACCAAGGAATAAATGAGGAAGATTCTGCAGTCCTATGGAATTTTATTTTATGAAGGTAAAAAGCAACCTTACTGTCAGCCAGTGATCAGCCTTGTAGGCTGAGAGCCCAACTGCTTTTTTTGCTACTTAAGAGCAACATATATATATATATATATATATATATATGCCTTAAAAATGCCATGATAATAAAGAACAGTGTTATTTATGGAGATTTCCTAAATGTCAAGATAGAAAAAAAAGGTTAAAATCACCAACAGTTAAAATAGTTTTTGGAAGTGGGAAATACAAATTATATGTTTCTGACTTAGTGGTTAAGAGTTGGTAGTTTCAGCCACCCCTTCAGTAATCTAGATAAATGGCTCTAAAACTTCTTTGATTGCACATCCGTATCAGAAAAAAACATTTTGAGCATGCACCCCAATAAATATTTTTTACAAGTTACATATGTGTATTACTACATACATTGTAAAACTTACATAAACCCAGGAAGTTAAAAAAGGATGAGAAAAAGATGAAATGGAGGCTATTTTTGAAACATTTACTTAACTGTATTTATTAATGGTGAAAAAACCATTTTCACCCTGCAGCCTTAGGGATTGTCTTGTAAAGCTCCCTGGGGAACATGGGCTCCCCTTTGGAGACCACTGATGTAGACACCATAAATACTTATTGTTGCAGATGTCATCAGGATATTCCACCATAATAAAACCTCCATTTTAAGTAATTCTCCTACTAGAGATTAAAATGCTGACTCTCTAGTAGGATGACCTCTTCTGAAAAGAAAATAGGAGAGAACAGCAGGATATGGAAGCACTGATGAACTGTTTGACATAGGAGAAGTTTGAATCTGGATCAGCTGAAAATAGGGAGAAACATGTCCAAGTGGATTGGGAAAAAGAAATTGTGCCAGAATATATACAAATATGCAGAATACAGCAGTAGTTTTGTATTTTCATAAATGTTTCTACTTCATTTACAGCTAGGTATTAGTAGATAAATTCCAAATTCTGTTTCCTGTTGTTACCTGGGGTAGTCACACTAAAATCAGGAACAACACTTACGTACAGGAACTAAGCTGGATCTGAATTTTGATATCCAGGCAACTAAATAGTCTCCAGTGCACATCAGGTACCACTTAGGACTGTGGACAACTGGTGTGCTTTTCTCATTAGCTTCTTAGTTATCATACAGCCTTTGAAAGTATTCTGTGGATCACAGGCTGGAAATCCCAGAACTGAATTTTTACAGAGTAAAAGGACACTGCATGTGCAAAGTGGAAAATATTTTGGATGGAGAATTGATTAGAATCTTGTTAAATATAATGATGAGCAAAGTCTGTATGAGAGACGAACCTCATAGAGAAAGGGTTTTCAGTCCAGTCAGACTGGAGATGTGATGAAGAGAAATAATTTCTGATAGTAGAGGCAAAGGAGTCTGAAGCCTATGTCAGTCTGTCATCAGAGATAGAGATGAGGCAGAAAAACAGCTTTTATTGATCTTGAGCATTCCCAGCTGTTGCTGTAAGGAGGAATCTCACTGGACTTTCTGTACATAATATATGCTAGGCATACTAGCCTTTGGGAACTGGATCTCAGGGAGGAGAGCTGAAAGTTCCATTGATACACAAACTAACTGTAGCACCTGCCTACTTGAATGGGTGGTCATGTGGCTTAAAGGTGTTACTGCACTGAGTTTACATGACAGTAACATTTGGGAGGAAGAGTGTTCCTCTGGCCCTGAACATGGGCTTGTTTGCCCCAATACACCAGCAACTGCTGCTTCTCAGCGTGGTAGGAGATAGAGGCATATAAATGTATGTGAGTTTTTTTTAATGAGCAGAGACCAAGGTGACTTAGTCAACTGGTCAGGAAAGAATTTTTTTTTTCTTTGTTATAGACAAGAAGGCATTTAGAACACTTTCAGATGCTCTACGGTTCTCCATGTGGCTGTCAGTACAAAAGAGTTTTGGTTTTGGATTTTTTTCTTTTAGATGTGACATACCAAAGCATCCTGTTTTCTGCAACTTTGATGTGGTAGAGATTTGAAGAAGACAGATTATTTTCCATTCCTGTCATAGACTTCCACAGGCAGGCAAGGGGTGATGTTTGTGAAAGGACGGAATGGATAGGTTCCTCATGATTAGGCTGATACAAAAGTTAACATTCACATTGCACCCATGCAAGGCATTTTCAAGGTATTTCTGCATCCCTCCTTTGTTCTCTTTAGAAATAGTACAAGTGTTACTAGAATACACAGAGTCTGCATAGTAATATGTCAGTATATTAAGCTCTGCTGAGTCTGTACATGGAGGGCTTATAAAAGATTTATGTGAATTTCTGTGTGTCTGCTTTTTATTTGGAGGCAGGTTGCTGTATGCAGCTATGTACAGTATTCTGTCTTAGGGTAATAGATATTTTTCTTTGATTTGGAAGGAGAGAATTGTGTTTGGGCAGTTAAATATATCATTCTGTTATCCATTTCAATAGGAAGCAAAATGGCTAAGAAAAAGCATTTTTGTGTTAGACAAATTGCAATGTAATTGAGGTTTTTAATGCAGGAATGAAAAAGAAATGTTTTATTAGAGGTCATTGGAATTTTTTTCAATAAAGTGTTCTAATAGAAAAAACTAATTTCACAGAATCACAGTATCAGTTAGGTTGGAACAGACCTCTGAGATCATCAAGTCCCAGCCTTTGAACGAACACCATCTCGTCAGGTAGAGCATGGCACTGAGTGCCACATCCAGTCTTTCCTTAAACACCTCCAGGGATGGTGACTCCACCACCTCCCTGGGCAGCCCGTTCCAATGCTTGACAACCCTTCTGTAAAGAAATTCCTCCTCATGTCCAACCTGAACCTCATTCATTGTTGTTGTATATAAAACTAAATAATAAATAAATTATCTCATTTTTAAATTACCAGGCATACATGCTAATTTACAGAATTTATTAGGACAGTCCCTCTTGTACAAATTAGCATTTGTTGTTAGAGAGGGAGGAAAGATCCGTATTACATAAGCCGGTAACCCAGTTGTTGCTACCTCTTTGGCCAGTCATGCATTTCTTCTATGCAGATTTCCTGGAAGCAGTGACACTGCTGAGCTTCCGTGATGCTTAGTTTATCTGTGTCATAAAATACTTACATTTTGGGGAGAGAGGAACTGGAGAGGTGGAAACTGTCTGTGGTGTTACATGGACTGAACAGGAAGGTGTTCTGAAGCAGAGAAAGAAGACTAAGCAGTAGCTGTATGCACAGGTATCATTTCGGTTCTGTCATACCAATGTAGTGGGAGGCCAGGAGTCCAAATGAATGTTTCAGTTATACCTTGATGAGGAATGGGAATGTTACACTGATGGTTTGTGCAACTGTATATATTTCATATCTGTAAATATTTCATTTACAAGAAGTGTGGTTTGTCCAAGAGGGTGTGTGCAGTTTCCCCTCCTTGCCGCTACTGTGCAAAGCACTGTCTGGTAGTCTTTATTTTCTGGATTCTTTCTGTTCAGTGGTATTGTGCATTCAACCTGAAACTTGCTTTTTGTGGGTTTTAGGAGGAAACGTGGTGTGCTTGTGTATATATTTTCCCATGCAGCTAACAAACACAAGGCAACAGAAACAACACAAATATTACGGTTACCCTGCCCACCCATCTTTACAACATTGTATGGGAGGGGTAGTGCAGTTGGAATGTGATTTAGGAATGCTTGTCTGTGCCTGAATGGGAATGGTTATTTACTGGATGGCAAATACTGAAGCTTTATCAGTGGGAGAACTAGGCAGGAAAAGTCTGCAGTTTGACTTTGCTAAACTTTTACACAATTTTTCTTCCACATGAAATATTTCCACAGGAATCTAATGCGTATGAAAGATGCTGGATCACCAGGTGCAGAGATTGAACTCTACCCACTGGAAAGGTAACAGGAGTTAGATTTTATCTTTAGAACACAACCTTCACTGACTCTCGCTCCTTGACCTGGAAAGGCCTTTTCCCAGGTCAGAAGAGGAGTTTGGTACTCATGGCTCAGTCCTTGCTGTGTCTGTGATGCAGCTATCAAGGAAGCCAGATAGGTGCTGGATACAGAGGTCTTTTTTTATGATGTCTGCTTGCATTTCTGATGTTCATATTTTGGAGTGAAGACTAACTTCTTCAATGGTTTATTTCTTTAGGTTTTTCTACAGCAGCTGGAGGTCTTCTCTTGCTTCTCGTGGGAACACTTAGCGTTTTGATAATGCCTCCTTCACAACGAAGGGAAGAAAGGATGGATCAGCAATGATGTGCAATGGAGTGATGTCCACACGTGGCCTTAACAGTCATGATCCCTGTCCTACTAACTTAGAGAATTGAATAAAAGAGTTGAATTGTAATTCATGAGAGTATGAGATTCTTTTTGGTTCCTTTTGCACCATCTCCCCTTTCTTGAAGGGCTGGTGAACTTCAGAAACCTGTTGATCTTGTATCAAAGCTGCAGCTAAGCCAGAAGAGTAAAACCTGCTGGATATTCTTCACTTTATTAACACTTTTTTTCTCTCCAGGCATTTCATTCCTAAGAGTTCTAAATGCTTTATATTGACATGAATAATCTTTCCAAATGCCTTCTAAACTTTAGCATCAGGCCTTTGGTTTTATCAGTCATGTTGTGAGTTCACCTAAGTCACTGAGGATACAAGTCTCCTGAATTTTAAAAGTGAGATCACCATGCTGATCATGCTATACTTCATAGTCACTTTGGTGACTGGTAGAGAAAAAGAGATGCAACTTGGTTAACCTACCAGAGACAGTGCCTTTGGATTTTGAAGGCATAGTGGCAGGGCTTGTCGTAGACATGGGCATGTACATTCTTACTATCTGTCGTTTCTGAAGAGAGCTAATCTTTAAAACCATAGGTTACAGATCTTGCACTTGGCTCTCTTGGTTTGTTGTTAGTGAATCACTGTGAAAAATTAGACACATACTGATGGTATGTCCATAATGTGCCTACTTTAAATTTGTACAAAATTTACAAAAGTGAGGCAAAAAAGGGAAGCAAGATGCTGAGTTGGTACATAATCAGTAAACACCTTTTATCCTTGACATTCTTCCTGTTCATTCCAATGATACTCATTTCATGTAAATTTTAATTCCTGTTTTCTGTGTGCTTGTTCTAGTCATTTACATGTGAATGTAACCTAGGAATGTGGCTGGTAGCCTGTCTGCAGCTATGCCTTTGCTCCAGTAGCTGCAGTTTACGGTTGGTTTTTTTCCAAATCTGTGTGTCACACAGTGCCTCTGGTACCCCTGTAAGCAGGTGGAATGGCTTTCTCCACACAGTAGTGGCCATTTCATCTCTTGTGGTTCAGTGCCTCTTCGTGTGCTGATGGATATGCCGATGCTTCTGTAAGTGCTTTTCTGCCTTAATATTTCACGTTTAAAAAGTAGAACAGCTGAGAACTTTCTACATTCCTTCTTAGTTTCATATATCCCTTCTTGCTAAGCTGCTTCCAGACCCCGTTTGTATGTCAGTTCTCTTATTTTTTTTGTGGATGTTCAGCAGTGTTCTCTGTTCTGCTGCCTCATGTTTGCTCCTCCTGCCTTCACAGTCTTTTTTTTTGTCTTTTTTTCCGCTGTTCTTGTTTCTGCTCTTAACTGGCCCTTCTAGTTCTTGTCCTTGTCCTGAGCAGACACACGTATGGTAACCTAAGAATATTTCTTACTCAGTGTCTATTAAAGATAACCATTCTTTCTATTACTCTAAAAGTGTGTTTTCCTTTTTTCAGAGTGAGAAATGCTCTGTTACTACATGTTTCCTTTTGGTATTTCAGAGCCCTAAATGTGTTAGAAGTAAAATAGAAATTAAAATAAGTTTATCACTGTGTAATGTCTTAGTACTGAGTGAGAGTTAGCAAATTGCAGTACTGAGGAGACAGTTCCTGGCTTTTGCCCTCATTTATCTATCTTTGTTGAGAGGGATTGGTCCTGCAATCCATCTCTTCATGTACCTCACTTAAAAGCTCAAATTCAAGAGCTGTGGTCAAGAATCTGTTGATGTCGTGTTAAGTTTTGCTTTCCTTTGTCTTTCTTATCTTCCTTTGAATTTAAATACTGGGTATCAACAGTTAAATAGTAATTGGATATTCATGATACAATATTTTGATATTAATTGTACAGTATAGTGAAAACAGAGTAATAATAGTTCTGTAGTGATAGTAGTGACCTGTGCTGTGAAGATTAGGATAGAAACAGTTCTTATTGCACGTTTGCTTTTCCTATTGGAATTGCGCTGTTATGCCAGCTACAGAAATGGAGTACTTGAAACTCTGCTTTGCTTAGAGTGATGAGATCTTGGGGTGGGGTATATTTGTATTGAGGCCAAACTTGGAGAGAGGTTGTAATTTTGTTTAGTATTAGATCTGGCAAACCTCTGTAACTTGTCTGGCCTGCATTCCCAGTTGTGCATGACATAAACAGAGAGCTATGTCTTGACCACTGTATTTTTTTATTTTTCTGGGTCATTTTCCTTATATTTTGCCTTATCACCTGGGTTGCTTCTCCAATTCACTCTTTCCCTGTCTAGACAACTTGGTTTATCACTGTGCATTTACCTCTAGGTGGTCTGCAAAATCTACGTTTGGAACCAGACATCGCATCATCATCTCTGTGACTCTCATCCCATGTTGTCATCGCTTCAGTATTTTTGCAGACACAGTGCTTTGGAGGCTGCCCTGCTGCTATGGTAATGTTGAGAAGGGATTATGTTGTGCAGTGAAACGACCAGGTCACCTCAAAAGCCTCCAGGGTGGAGTCCTTGGGAGAGAGGCTGGCACTGTGTGCTTCTTTCCCTTGCACTGACCCCCTTAGTCTAGCTGGTGGTGCACAGGCCAGTCAGCAGCGCACAGGCTGATACAGCCCTTCACTGCTTCCTGGCTTGTGCACTTCATCCTAGACATGGGTCAGTCGGAGACATCAGCGATCACTGGGTCACTACTGCTGTGCTCTTCTGTGCTTTGCACATGCCTGGTGCTGAGATTCAGGCAAGCTCCTTGGTCTCCTGAATGTTTGCCCTGATCTGCTGTGGATCTACTATCCCAGTTGGTGGAAGGGAGTTGAGTAAGTAGTACTGGGCTCCAAAATCATGTTAAACACATTAGGAAGAGTTTCTGTCAGAGATGGAGTACACCTCCACATTTTTCTCAGCGTTTTAATTTAAAAAATGATTTGTATTTTTTATAACTACACTTCTGAAGATTTCTAATGAAGGCAAAACTCTTTCTTCTAGTTCTGCCCATCTTTTTCTTACTAGAGAGCATATATAGCAGCTGCCAGAGCTGTCTGTAATATACCTGCTGCTTCTTCCCTACAGCCCCCAAGATTCAGAAGAAAAAGTTAGAAAGAGATACAATGATCTTCCAAGGGAAAAGATGGGGATGCTGCTCTCTAGCACCCCTGATAACCATCCATGTTCAGCAGCCTAGCAGTAACAGCACTTACCTCTGTAACAGTATGAAATTGTGACAGGAGGAAGCAGGAAAGGAAAGGACAGTATCCCTTCCAGCTGTGATGTCACTAATGGACCAGAGGTCACATCTCTGTGGGGATGAGGGAGGGTGGAGAACTTGGGCTTTTAGAAAAGTAAAGAAACAACCCCCACAGTTTTCTTACCCTTCTTTCCAGCCTTGTGGACAGTGCTGTGTTACAGGGAAGAATATCTGCTTAAGCTTCCCTATAACATCCCTCTGCACAGCTTTCTGTGGTCCTATATGCAAGGTAAGACTGAGGGAAGAAGTACTCTCAAAATCATTCAAAGTGCTCTCTGCAGCCTGAATATTTCTGTGGCTTGGATTGGGCATCTCTCATCTTAGCCCGGTCTTAGTAACAGCTCGTGTGTTTTGAAAACAGCTGAATTTGTGAGCAGTGAGTGGAAATGAAGAATTGCAGCCCAGTTATGAGGCTTCACTCTGGAACAAGCAACCCCTGAAACAGGAGAGGAGGCCCAGTAGAGGGAAGGAAAGAAAGTGTTTTCAGTATCTAAATTTCCAGATTTAGTTAGGGTTGTGTGTGTAACTTTCTGTTACAACACCACTGGTTCTGATATCATCAGTTGTCACGTGGAATCACTTTGGGTGGAAGATGTTAAAGGAGTACAGCCTTGGTTAGATGCAGGTGACTGGTGTAGCAAAAGGATGAGGGGTTCCTAATGATGCTTTCCTCTCTAAACACTATTCTTATTCCTCCCATTGCTCTACTGATACACTGTTTTGCACTGTGATTTGGTAGGTGGCTTTTTTGCTTAAATTTCCGGAGTCGACTATTTTCAACTGTTGCAGATTTCTCTCCTGCAACCAAATTGAGGTCTTGAGACTGGCCATTGTTTTTAAGATACCTGTGTGTCTGTTACGTTGCCTGAAAGGATGGGGAGGGGACACAGAATTGCATTTTTCTGCTCAGTTTCATGGGCTGTGATTAATGTCCCTTTGTGCAAGGCAGTTTTGCATCACTGGTGTGGAGTCCCAGCTGGTTTTTACACCGAGTTAGCTGTGTTTCCTAGGAAGCTTAGTTACTCATTGAGATGAAGGTGGCATTGAACGTGTGTTGCTGTAGACTGTACCAAAAGATGAGCCTACTCTGGAAGGTAAATAGCCAAAGCAGATGACAAGGTGACAGGACACAGGAAAAGAGCATGTCAGTAGCTATTAGCTGTAACTCATCTGTGGTGCAGTGACAGCTGTCCATTATGCTGTAGAGTCCATTGGATGGAAAGAGATGAAAAACGACCAAGATTCTGTTGGTTGGCAGGCCACTATTCTTTCCATGCATCCCATTTTTCACCTTTCTATAGGGAATTACTGCCAGTCACACCACATTTGCAGGTAGAAGTGTTTGTTCTTGAACAACTGTGCACTGACAGGAAGGGCAGCAGGGACCCACCTGCCCAGGCTTAGGTGCAGTTTTCTTTGTCACTTAGGGAGCCCCCAGTGAGCTACATGCAGCTGAAGATGCCAGCAACAAAAGCAAGGATGCAGCCACAGGAATTTAGCACTGAGGACACTGTGCAGACCCATTTTCGAACATGTTCTTAAGGCATCCAAATCTTGCAAAATTACTAGTCACAGCCATCAACTTTTGATTAAATTTCCATCTCTTTTCCTTTTCCACCCGCATGATTGGTGTTTAATGTCACTGCATTCAGTGTCCCTTGGAGCAGAACACACTGTGGTGTATTGTTTTGTTTGTATAGAGTTGGCAAGCAGGTCATAATGTGTTGCTTTGGTTGCCTGGAGGAGTTCAGCATCTTTTAATTACATGTTTTTGGAAGTGTCCTTTAACAGATGTAATAACCCTTAGGAGCTGGAACAGTGAACATGAGAAGCAAGCTGGTTCAGAGGGATTTGGAAGCAGATGTTGTGAGCCCAGAATGGTGAAGCACTTTCAGAGAGGTGAAACTCATGCTCATATGCAATCCTACTCTTGGAAGCTCTTTCTACAATTCCTATCTTCCCCATTAGTTTTGGAAGCCCTCCCAGAGTTTTGGATACACCTCCTCAGGGAAGCAATGCTCCCCTGTCACTGAACTTCTGATAAAGCTTATCCTAGCCCTGCACTTGTCTTTTGCACAGAAAGGGTGTGGGCCATCAGGGTTTGTTTTTCTCACCGGTGTGTCAGAAGAGCTGCCAGTGGTGTCTGTTTCTGGATGTGGTTTTGTCACAGGCACCTACCAATGGCTGGTGTTTGAGTGACATCTGCCAAGGAGAAAGAGGTGAATTCCAACATCCGTAAGTCACTTCTAACTGTGCTGGACTTGGATCTTATTTTGCCAAGTGTGCTTTGGACCCATTAACTTAATGGAGAGTAGGAAATGCAAACATGAAGCCCAAGATGTCTGAATCACATATTAACAGATACATCTCAAAGCAGAGATCTCTTTTACTTATTTCTGTTGGTGTACATAAATACAGGAAACAAGATGGCATATCCTACCATGTCACAACGAGTCTAATTTATCCCTGGTTGAATCAGTCCATTTCAGTGGATGTGATGGGTGAAAAACATCTTCTGAGAGGGTGAGCTAGTTTTCTTGAGACTGTGTTTCCCTCTGCTGGTGTGGAGTTAATACTGCTGATGGTTTTTTTCCTCAAAACTAAGCTTCTGAAGCTACTGCTTCCTCATAATCCCAAGAAACATTTAAACTTGTCCTTCATCATTAAGATTTTATTCCTTATATCCAATCTAAATCTACCGTCTTTCAGTTTAAAACTTCGACCCTTGTCCTCTTCAGTGTCTCACCATCCTCACAGTAAAAATTTCTTCCTAATATCTAATCCAGACCTGATCTCTTTTGGTTTAAAGCCATTCCCTCTTGTGTTGTCACTGCATGCTATCACTTGTAAAAAGTCCCTCTCCAGCTCTCTTGTAGCACCGCTAGGTACTGGAGGGGGCTCTAAGGTCTCTTTGGAGCCTTCTATTTTCCAGGCTGAACAATCCAAACTCTCTTGGCCTGTCTTCATAGCAGAGGCTCTCAAACCCTCTGATCAGCTTCGTGGCCTTCTTTGGACTCCTGGACCAACAGGTCCATGTCCTTCCTATGCTGGGGGTACCAGAGATGGATGCAGCACCCCAGGTGGGGTTTCATAAGAGTGGAGTAGAGGGGGAGAATCTACTCCCTTGACCTGCTGCCCACACTGCTTTTTGTCCAGCCCAGAATGCAGTTGGCTTTCCAAAAAAAAACAAAGCACTGTGTGTAAGAGCCAGGACTATCTGACAGCATTAAGCAAGCACAGGGAATGACACTAAGTTAGGGAGCTAATGTGTTTTGAGATCTGAATATCATAGATAGTAAATTCACTGGCTGTGCATCTCTGCAGGGAGGGCAAGCTGTTGGCAGACCATCTAAGCAAGACAGCCTGTGCACTCCACAAATGATGTCTGCAGGTGTATTTTGATCATCAGCTTTAGGTTATCTAAGATCATCTCCCTGTTGAAAAGGTTAATTCTACGAATTCAGCAATAGTACAACCTGAGATTAATTTGAGATGATTTTCAAAGTGGATCCTAAAGCACCTGTGGTACCCTGAGTACTCCATAGATACTTACCTCCTTCAAGGTGGGCCTCCTTGTGACCAAAGACAACGCGGATTGTCTTCCTTTCGTTGTCCTTAACAGAATAGCTCAATATCAATAGCAAGTACTTCAGAGGCTTCCTTAGCTGATACACAGCATCAGTATAAGTGGGGTTCAGGGAAAGAGTAGAGAAGACAGTGCTCAGTGGTATCAATTTCAGTTTAACCCTGAGAGCTCTGTATTTTATGTTCTCTGTCCACACAACCACCAGAAGTCATCACTGCTATTCAAAATGATAGTATGTTGCAGAATTTAGAATTACTGTTCCATCAAGACTGGTATTGCTCACCTTGTAGTTTGGAGTATTCCTGAGTGCCATCTATGAAAACAAGATTGTTCTACAGATACCTAGAGAATGCTACAGCAAAGCTCTTCTGTGCCAGACATTAAGTGGAAATATTTTTCAAAGCTGAAAAAGAAAGTGCTTTAGACAATCTTCACATTCAGTTGCTTCAGAGTGTTTGTCATTGTTAGAACCTATTTTACAATAGGAGAGAGTTGCATTTGATAGCAATATCTGCCTGCTACTTACCAGTGCAATATGAATCCAGTGTCTCAGACCAAGCCAGGAAGATTTCATCTCTGTAGCACTTCAGGACTTTCAACCCTTCACAAAACCGTTGTTCGAACCTCTATTTTCTTCTTCAGTCTATTCTTTATTAACAAAGATGACTTTTTAGTGGCTATTATTTCAGCTTGCAAAGACAAACTGTATGTCAAAATCAAAGTTTCCATTCAGAACCATGAAACATAATCCCACATTTATCTAAAAAAAAATGGTGCCAGACGTTTATGATGATCAAGACTTAAGAATGCCTTTGCTTTTAAGTTTGTTTTGTTTACTTGAGGTTTTTTTTCATGAGCCTAATTATCCTGAAATTAAGCAAAACTGTCACACCATTGTAAATTGACATTCTAAGCCCAAAGACTCAAACAAAATGAGATCCCTTAGCAGGTTCTCTGATTATACCTTCTTTTGACAGCACAGAAAATTTGGATCAAAGGCCAGCAGACACATCCAGCTGGAATAGCTTATGCTATAAACTAGCGGAATCTTCCGCAGCATGGCCCCCTAAGCAGTTTCCAGAGCTGCTGCAAGCATTTACCTACTAGTTGTAGGGACGGTAGTATTCAGGTGAACTCCCAACTCGGTGCACTGCCAAGACCAGGCTCTAGCTCATTACCGTAAGTGGGATCCACAAAAAAAAAAGGTTTTGTTTTTGAATTCCAAGACTTACTGATATATTACTGGGTTTTGGCAAGTGAAAATCCCTTGACACATCTCCTTGTACTTTGCCTGTGACTTTAATATTCTAGAAAAATAAGAAATTAAGTGAAGACAGAAGGGGTTATTCTGCTCCTTACTGCTTGGGAGTGGGACACAAAAGTTTGGTGGGTACACGTTATCCTTGATGCAGAAATATTTCTAAGCTGCTGTGTGTGCAGCTCCTGTGTATCTGCAGATGCTTGAGAAATTGTTCTCTCTGGTTCCTGGGCTGAGAGCTCTGCCATAATCCACCTTTTCCCCCACCTTTGAATGGTTTTCTCTTTCTTGGCTCTGACTCTATATATAAACTTCCCAATAATTTATTTCCGTGCTTTCCCTGTAGTCTCACTCCTGCTGGTTCTGGTTCTTACGGAGTTCTGTGGCCAAATCTGGCCATTCACACTTGCTGCTTGCAGGCTGTCCTGCAGTCATCCATCCCTTTTGTGTGCCTCCGGGTGCTGCTTTTGACCCTTCTGCAGCTGAGCACTATTTGCCTTTCACTTACTGAATGGTAATGCAGAGAAGGAATTGAAAGTTTTGAGCAGACAAGGCCAATACCTGTCTCAGCACAAGAATTTGCTCCTTGCTGTTGAAGCTACATCTGTCCTCACTTTTGGAGCTCTAAAACGGAGTTTGCCAAGTTGCTGTGTGGGGGTGGTACATGTGGTGGGTTAGTCAGCACTAGCAGAGGGGCTTCAGCAAACTCTTAAACTCCAGCACATTCTGAGTGAGCCTGTGCTTGTTTCCAGGCTGCAGTCCCAATGTGAGCCTGGTATAAGGAAGGATCACCAGGAAATTTTGATGTTGAGATTCAACATTACAGTTCCCTACCTTCCTACTCGGGAAAGCGTGCACTTTGTGGCAGAAGCGTTCAAAGTACTTGGTGCAAGGAAAATGCAGCCCTGGAGAATGTGACCCAGGACCAGTAACTGCAGCTGACACCAGCTTGTTACAGTGAAGAGAAGGACCCTTAATGAGGTGCTACAGTTTTGCTGCGAGTTAACCTGGATTCACAAACCATTTCTGGCATGTGTAAGAAACAGGTTTTGCATGGTCTGCATGTGTGCAAACACACCTTACGGTTACTGCCTATGTGGAATGAACCCCAAGTTTACACAGAAGCAAAAGTTGCAGCCACAATCACAGAATCTCCTTAGATAATCCCTTCTGAAACAGTAACTGCTCAGCCCTTGTGTAAAGAGGGCATGTTTGCCTGTAAGGCACAGCTATATTAGTGACATTCCTTTACTCCGGAAAGCAGATGTTTCCTAGGGAGCAAACTGCCCAACAGTTCCAGGTTATCCACATTTCAGAATTCGAGTGGAGCCAGCTCTGGGCAGAAATCCCAAGTGCCAGGTATTTTGCTTAGGCCATAGATGAGGAGGAAGAGGATTCTAACAGCCTAGTAAAGTTTTCTGTAGTAAAATCCTCCCTTGCTTTTTATTATCTGATGTTGTTGTCTGACTTCAAAAACATCTTTTGTTCTTGTTAATTGATTCAACATCTCATTATTTGTCTGTGGCTGATCTCGTTTTGCTTTCAGGCAGAGAAGTGCTTTGCTTTCAGAGTTGTCTGTCTTCCAAGTCAGTTGTCTGCAATTTCTGAGCATGCCTTTGTAGTTTCTAAGTCCCAACTGAAATTAAACTGTAAAATTAGCAGTAGTTAGTTCCAGGCAAAGTTTTGAATGAAAACCAATGAACTTAGGTTCTCTGAATTAAGGAAAACTACTCAAGAAATTACCTGTCCTTAGGAATATTCAGCTTTTAGACATCACAAGGGAAGACAATGATGCCAGGTACAAGTACCATAAGAGCAATGAAACTCTATCTCTTTTACCTATGACTGATGGCAGGTAAGTGTATATGAATGCTCTCTTAGAAGGGTCAGTGTGTCCATTCTTCCTCCCCTTTTTGAGTGTCTTACTTTGTGGAGACAAGGTGTTAAATGCAAATAGCCAATAGTTTAAACACTTTCCACTCTCTCCTATGGCCATTACAGTGGCTGTGAACAGAGTTTCAGGGCAAAGACCACCTGGAGATGCTGGGGACTGAACCTGTAAGACAATATGTCTGTCACTTGGCCACAGTTCCCTGCACATGCTGGAAAAGCCCTGGGAAATTGATATCAAGTTCTTGTCGCTGTTGTACCGGGGACGGAGAGAAACAAGGCAGGCAGGATCCAGGGAAAGAGGAATTAATTATTTATTTACAGACCGGTTTTTATTCTCTAGGTCACTTGAATGGCATCAATTGATTGGTCCCTTGACCATCCACTTCTCAGGATGATTGGCTAAATCCTACAACACCCATTTCAAAACAATTCTGCAACTAAACATAACAATATTGCAAAACATTGTACAGGTGCAAGATAGAGGAATTATTTACAAAAACCCGTATCAGTGTTTTTCATAGCTTTCGTGAGAAACACAGAGCTCTCACAGAATGCTGCAGAAAACTGGAAAATGCTGAAGTTTTTCAGTGTCCACAAGTTCCCTGAGTTTATTTGCAGTCACTGTGGGACTCTTGCCTTAAAATACGAGGTTAAGTCCTCAGTGGAGGTTCTTGGAATCCCAGTTTGTCAGAAACTTTATTCTACCTGTTGCCTGCCAGGTTTGTCTCCTAAGGAGATCTGAAGTGGAAGCAGAGAAGGCAGAGGGTAAAACATTAGAGAATGAGGAAAGGCAGATCAGGGAAAAAGATATGCAAATAGCAGAGTATATAGGTTACACTGTAAGCAAAACATCCTGTCTATTGCTCCTGGTATGTGGGCTTGGGGACCTGTCATAAAACACATGAGGTTCTTTGAGGGGACCACACTTCGACTCAAATGTTTTTAAAAAACTTCAGGATGGGGTCTGCTTCTCAAATAATGAAGGGGCAGTTTTCTTCATGGCTTTTATTGCTCTTACCAGTATTGCTAAGAAGTCCTATTGTTATATAAGGATTTCTTGACATTCAGCCTGAATTTGTCATCATCCTTCAGCTTTACCTACTCTGCCTGTCCAGCTTTACTCTAAACACTTTTCTGCTGCCTTGATCTTAACAACTTTCCTATAGTTTGTAGGTTGTGATTCTGCTTCCCTGTCTTGAAATTCATGCTCTTTTTATGAAGGTATAATCATGTCAAGGCAAACAAAAGCCAAATGTGTTGTAAATAGGTATAATCTTTATATTCCCCTCTCTGGCCTTTCTGACTTTAATCTGTGTTCCTCACTGTCCTGCCTCACTTTAAACTGGAAATCCTCAGGCAGCTCTGCCAGAGCTGGTTGCGTGTTAAAATAAATTAAATAGTGAAATGTGGCTTCATGGCAACTCTAATGTCCTAAGGGCCTGAATGCCACGTCCCTGTACACAAGTTGAAACAAAAGAGATCATTTAGCCTGGACAGACATTCTTTCCAGACATTTTACAAGATGCCTGGAGAAACACTGGGAACTCAGTATGGAATTAGGATGCCAGTGAGGAGAGTACAACCATTTTCAGAGCACCCAGTTTTGTTTGGCTGAGAGAATCAGGTAGGAGTAGTTAAAAAGTGAATAGAAAGTCTCATATAGCTATTTGAAAGGGTTTTTTTTTTTAAAAAAAAACCAACATCCAACAGCTGGTGGGGACTGTGTCTGTCAGCCTTGCAGTGGGACTAAGACCTTTCTTGAACTCTTCCCATGGTTCTTGGGATACTTCCCAGAAATCACTCTACTTATATGCAAGGTCAGGAAAAAGCAGAATATGTTGGTATGGGCTTATCAAAACATAGAAATATAACTTATTTCTGAAACTTGTGTTCCTTGGTTCATTAGCTGTGGGCAAAGTGTGTGAAAGAGGAGCTTCCCTGTTATTAACTCCAACAACATCTTGATTTCCAAATATTTGTGACTGGAAAATTGCAGTAGTGGTAGTTTAAAGTTACAGTGCTGTGCAAATATGCAAGAAGACTTAAAAAAAGCCACAAAGGAAATCATAGGTCTAGGCATATGCGTACATTCAGAATGCAAAAGGAGGGATGTAAACAACTTTTGCTGGAATCCTGGAGCTTCCAGGCTACTGTAACAGCTGCCATAATGCAGATGAATAGAAAATAACCTGCATGCATCAATAAAAGAGAATTTTACGATCTGAATCTCAGCAAGCAGTAGACCCTTCAAAATTTAAATCTGTAGATAATCTTCAGCAAAGGCTCATTGTGAGCAGTGGAGAATTGTTTCCATTGTTCACTCTCAACCTTTTGCAGCCTCTCCTTTGAACAGCCTTATTCCAGTAACTGCTTTCCTCTGGCTAAACGAGCTGTTCATCAGCTGCTCAACTGTTTACTCTTCCTCTGTTATCTTGCTGTCTTTGTGGGAGCGATTAGCATCTGAAAAGGCTTCAGTCTGTCTCACCTGCCCCATGCGGGCCTAACAGTGACAAAAACTGTGCAAACTGTGCCGCGGTTTCTCCAGGATCAAACTGGTGTACTTGCAAAGCTGGAGCTGTAAGGCCAGATCGAATTGCTTCCTGGTGACAATCTGATTTCCCTCAAATCCAGGTGTCTGGGAGAGATCCCAGGACATTGTGCTGTGAGGGATCTTGTAACCATGTTTCCTAGGTGAGGCAATCAGTACCTTTGAGCTGTGTGTTAAATCTCACATAAATGAGCTATCAAACCCCATACCTGTGATCTTTTGCTGCTTCAGGCTCCCTGGGAATAGCAGCCACAGCACAGAAGATGTTCTACCGTGCTGGTGAGTTTTAGACAGAGCTTGGTCTGCTGAGAACACCTACCTGGTAAGATTCAGGAATTTTTCCTACCTCAGGTACTTTACAGGTTTGGATGGATGTTGGATGAAAGACCTGATGGCAAAAACATAGCAAAGGCATAGGGAATACCGTGGGAAGGGGCAGGGAAGGAGGCTGGCAGCTTGGTTTGAGTGTTCATGTATTATTCTTCAGCTAGGAGGCTGAGGATACAGTGGGTGCCTAGTGGGTGTAGGTAGTTGGTTATAATGTGATATGGGAACCACAAAGAGCAGTTATGAGGTTTCTTCCTCCATGGATAGTGTAGCCAAAGGGACTAAAGGAGGGAGAAGCTGGACATTTTTGTGATTTAGTATGACTTTTGTGGGAGGGACTGTTGCAGGGGTTTTGAAAAGCCACTAGCAGTCTTGTGCTGAGAACCTTTTGATAGAACTACCTGAGTAGATACAATTCTCCCTCTCTGGTTTCACCCTCTCTTTCCCATTCTTCGTAAGGTAGAAATAGAGGAGAGGGGTAGTGAGAGCCTCCTCCTCTCATTCCGTTTGCCACTGGTTTTTCCCTACAAGGAATAGCTAGTCACTGCCACAGTGTCACAGAAGGCCAAGGACTGGAGCACGTGTAGACAGGTGCCCTGCGGGGATGGTTCTCCCCTCTCACCTCTCTGCCTCTGTCTCTTTCCAGGCCTCCCTGCTCAGAGGCACAGTGGTGATGAAGGATGGTGGCCCAGGCAGAAAGGTGACACAGGTGTGGTACCTCAGTAGGGGCTTTGTTTCCATGGCATTGTCACTGGGTGGGAGAGAAACAACCTCGATGTCATGGGGAGCAGCTGAGGGCCTCTTCTGACTGAGAGGTGGGGTCTGAGTGTCTGTTCCTGCTACCCTGTGCAGGGCACATCCCCAAGCACTTGTTGCCTCAGTCTATGCACTTTCCTGGGCCGTTTCCTCTGTATTCCCAAATGCTAATGCTGGAGCCCACAAACCTTGCTGGGTCCCTTTGACACCTGAGAAAGCAAATCCAAGGTTCGGATGAGAAGACAGCCTGTGGACCTGGGAGGTTATCTTCAGAGCTGAGTTATCTCATTCTAGAAATGGACTCTGTGTATCTCTCCCCACTAACTGAAAAGGGAACCTAAAGAATTAGTTCAGATGTACATGCTTAAAGATGGCCAAGATGAATCTCACGCTGAGTAAGTCATGCTGTCTGGGCATAGCTGGGTGTCTGTCTTTATTTCTTTTCCTCTATTTACTTTTCAAGAGGAGTTTACACACAAGGATCGTGTGCATGAGCTGGGGACAATCAGTCTCTACTACCAGAGGAGCTATTTACACCTGCAGCCATAGTCCCGCACCCCAGGAGATACCTCAAAGCCAGAGGCCTGCATTGGGTGCTGGCCTGTGCCAGAGAAGGGGGTGTGGACGGGTTATAATACTGACCCCGTGGATCACTTCTTTGTGAAAAGTGTGTGGGGGACTTGTGCATGAGGCAGTGGTGGCCAAAGCCAAGACGCTGTGGGCAGTGGCAAAACTGGCCTTGACTGCAGCTTTTGTGCTCTATGATTAGCTCAGACAGCCCTGGAGGTGGTCACTGGATACAGGCAACTGTCCTCCTGTTCCACAGTATCTCTCCACTCCTTTGTGCTCTTGGTTCTCCTTCCAGGCATAGTAACTAGCTGTGACCTTTGCACTCTTTTTTTAAAATATTCTCAGGTGCATTTCTCTGCTACTTCACTTCTTGCTGTCTGATCTCATTGTATTTTTCATGACATTAATAGACGACGAAGGAATGGGAAAGATTTTCAGAGAGGGGATTTTTCAGCTGAACATGTCGGGGAGATTGGTTGGCACTTCTTTCCTGGGTAGGGGGAATGACAGGCTTGCTGTTGATCTGCAGAAACTTGTTGACCTTGAGAAGGATGCTGGAAGTATGGAAAGTTGCTTCTGAAGTAAAGGGCACTGCATCCTTTTGAATGCAGGAACATCTCCAAATCAGAGGGCGTAACTGAGGAAGGCGTGTCTTGGTGGGCTGGGGAAGGACTCTAGGAGGGCATAGTGTTAGATCTGGCTGATTAGACTCTGACTTCCTCCTCTCTTTGTCCTAGCCGTGAAGTTCTCTCTCTCCATCCCTCTTTCCTCTTCTTATTCTCTCCAGCCCCTCACCAACAGACAGCAGGTCTCAGCACTGGGAAAAGAGCTGGAGTCACAACTGCAATGTTTCTGAGGTCAACTGATGCCAATTGAAGTGCTAGAAATTAATTGCTTAATAGATTTCAGTGAACAAACAAGAAGCCTTTATTGAATCAGTTTCATCTTCTTTTGAGCTGGTAACCAGTATACACTGAGCAAATATTGTCAACGTTGCTTTTTTTCCACTTCTGGTTTGCTATCCAGAAGTGTGTGCTGTGGCTGTGCATGTTTGATTAGCCCTGCTAGGTTAACATTTTAGAGTATTCACTTTTTGTAGTTTTTCATGACAAGAATATAATGAGATAAATATAATCTTTTTTCATGCCACAATTCATTCTTGTACAGCATAATGGAATCTAGACTTCAATTACTTCACAAATCCCTCAGCACCAAAAATTTGTCATTAAATAAAGCTACCTTAGATGTTTTGGATTCACTGAAAGCAAGCTTGTCTAAACATATTTGACATTTACATGGATTCAATTTAAACAAGGCAAGATTTATCTCTCAAAAAATAATTAACTGATTGATTTTTTTTCTCTCTCTTTTTCTGGTCAATGTGTTCCTCAGTGTTTCAGAAATCATGAAGCTTAGCTCCTCACAACTAGTTCCTATCTGTAGATACGGAGGGCAAAAGCAATTTCCATGCTTTTGCAGTCCCCAAAGGCTTTTTCAGTTTGAATAAACTAGTCAGTACTTTGAACCAGGTGAATAAACAGGAAAAAAAAAGGAAATATTCTGTGGAGGCATGAACAGACCTCTCTTGTTAAAAACTGGCTGAACACTTTTGTAAAGTGTTTTCTGGACATTCACCACTGACTTTTACTTGCTCAATAGTCTATCTTTAAGACATTGTAGTAAACATGTAGGACTCTATTTTTACCGTAATTACTTGACTGTATTCTAAAAGGAAACAGTGTCTCACCACTCTTATGGTAAATAATTTATTCCTTATATCCAAAATAAATCTACCCTCTTTCAGTTTAAAACTTTGCCTCTTGTGCTGTCACTCCAGGCCCTGCTAAAAAGTCTCTCTCCACCTTTCTTATAAGCTCCAGTTAGGTACTGTGAGGCTGCTCTAAGGTCTCTCTGGAGCCTTCTCTTCTCCAGGCTGAACAACCCCAACTCTCTCAGCCTGTCTCCATAGGAGAGGAGCTCCAGCCCTCTGATCAACTTGGCGGCCTCCTCTGGAGTCACACCAAGAGATGAATGTCATTCTTGTACCAGTGGCCCTAGAAGTGGATGCAGCACTCCAGGGGGGGGTCACTAGAGCAGGATTGTGAATAATGCAAGTGAACACGGAAAACTGGTTCTAAGGTCTGAATCTGAGCTTGTAAAGTTGCATGCTTTTTTTTTCTTTAGTCCTGCAGACCTTTATCCTGGGGTCTGGTTTCTTCTCTGCAATGTCTCGGGTCTGTTTGCTAGAACTACTCCCATAGAAAATGAGTTTTCTTTGGTTCTTCCACCGAGAAGGAGTTCCTTGGTTGTAATCAAAGTTGCCACTTAACTGAGAAAGTAAGTGGCTTGGTCAAAATTAAGAATCTAGTCTAAGCCCTGACAAATGTGCCCACAAATACATTACAGGTAGTTAAAACTTCACCACAGTTATTCAAGGTGGAACTTGCTTTATGTAGGACCCCAAACTTTACCACTAGGCTCTTGTTCGGGTTTTGATTCTTTGTTAACACTAGAGATTATTCCTAAGCCACTGTGTTCAGATCTGGAAATCCTTGTGGTTTTGGTTGAGCCAGTTTATCAGTTTGTAAACAGTTTTCACTTCTCTGAGCGCTTATCTACCTGATGACGAGATTTGAATTTACAAGCCAGGATGTCATGGTTAAGAGAAGTCATTATGCCTGGAGTGCTGCAGAGACTTTCTCCATTTGGTGGGGTGAGTAAGAGAGGTGAAGTAAGAGCCAAGGGTTTGGTACTGGGCCAAGAACGTTCAGAAGAGAATAGACTCTTTCAATGGCGTGTGAGGATTTTCTGAGTGTTAACTGGTGCACTAGTTACTGGGCCCTTTTGTGAGAAGTGTGCTAAATTGCAGGTCTCAGGGTTCATATGTGTCCTTTGAAGAGAGATCCACGGCTTGCCTGTGGTTTGAGCACCTTCTTATGACAGTTTCCAAACTCCCCTGGGCATCATTTCGAAGTTTGCCCAAACTGAATTCCAACTAAAGAAATTACAGCCTACAGTCTAAAAGCTGGAGAAAAAAAATTAATAAGATTTGCAGCTGTTTGTATGATCTTGGTGTAGGGGCCAAGCATTGAGAGAGGCATAGAACAATTTACACTATGTTGCCTTCAAACTTTCTGACCCAGTCAGTTCCTGCTCCTTCTGCTGTGTTTGTCCAGGTGTGTTCTCAACTCCTTGCTTGGTTTTGGTGCAATGGACAAATCTGCTGTCAAGGCAGCAGAAAGAGGGTGCAGCAGTCTACTTTGCCATCGTGGAGAGATTCTTTAAAGGGATTCAATTATGTTATGGATGCTAGTCAGGTTGCAGAAACACTATGGCCTGGCAGATTTTTACGAACCTTACGTGGACTCTGAAATATCCTTAATGCAAGGGTTTACCTCACTATCAGAACACAAGGATTACAAATCTCACTGTCTTTGAAAATGCCACACAGCAGTTACGGAGTGTGTGTATGTGTGTGTAAGAGGCGAGTTGGAAATGTCAGTGATTAGGAGCATGAAGTTTGTGACTGGAAAGGAAAGAAGGCAACAACACAGGAGGCCCAAGGCCTGTACGAAGTTGGTGATAAGTGTCTGGAGGAGAATGAAGAGTGATTCAGTTGCTTTGATGAATTACTCTGCACTACAGGCTCTCTAACAGATGTGATTCTTCAAAGAAAGTGAGGACTTCCTCCTCTCTGCACAGGCTCCTATCAAAGTGCTCTGAAGACATCGGTACTTCTCTGGTCAAGAGGTCATGCAGTTCATTGAGACTACTGCCTTTTTATGTTCTTCAAAGGTATTAAAACACAGGAGTGATTTCCAAGGTCCTTGTCTTCATTCTGAACCATGGACAGTGTTATCCATTTATCATATGCATGACCTTTACTAAGACTTCTCTTCTTCCTTTTCAATTTTTGGTTCAGGTTTTAACTGTGGAGAAGAGGTATCTCTATGGTTTTGCATTGCCAGTACGCACTAAGTCCTTTGCTCCAGCTGAAGTGTGTTTTCAGGAGGAGTAGATCCCTTACTCCCCATGGGAATCTTGGCTCAACACTTCTATCACAAAGGCCTTCTTGGAGTCCATTTACAGAAAGAAAATGAAGAACTAGAAATGCTGCACAACCTTGCTTTGCTTTCTCTGTTGCAGAGACTCTCTTTGGGTTTGTGACACCTGTGCAGCTGTCAGTCACTGCCTTCAATGCAGATCCTTCAAATGTATGTTCATGTGACCAAAAGCCAGGTTTGCCAAAGCTAAACAAGGAATAGGGAGTGCACCTGGGCAAACACGGTAGGAGGGCATGGTGGGACAGGGTCAGGGAGATCTCCCCAGTGCTGGCCCACTGGGTGCAGCTCCTGCCAGAAATCTGCCAGCATATGGACCTCTCTAGCTGTGATTTCTGATAGATCTGGCTCATGCTTTTCGTAGGGAAATCTGGTTTTAGACAAAAAAATTGTAAGGTTTCCTGGCAGACTCTTTCAGTGGTGCTGAGCAATAGGACAAGAGGCAATGGGCAGAAACTGATGCACAGGAAGTTCCACCTAAACATGAGGAAAGAACTTTGCTGTGCAGGTGACCAAGCACTGGAACAGATTGCCCATAGAGGTTGTGGATTCTCCCTTGCAGGAGATATTTGAGAACTGTCTGGACACAATCCTGTGCCATGCGCTCTGGGATGAAACAGCTTCAGCAGGGAGGTTGGACCAGAAGACCCCTTCCAGCCTGACACATTCTGTGATTCTGTGAGTGTCATTCTCAGCAACGTGACCTCTTTCTTTGAGGACACAAAGAGACGAGAATGGGGAGAATGTGTTCATAAAATAAAAAGTGTCTAGGCTCCCAGGCAAGGGAGACTAACAGTGATTAAGACCAACTCAGAGCTGATTTCTGTCAGCCTCCAGCCAGTTATCTCAATCAGCTGAGCAGTGAAATGTTCACTTGAGACAAAGGCAATACTAGCTAGCACTAACATCCTGTACATAATGTGCAGCCCCCATGATGCATGTCAGTCTTCCCAACTCCATCCGGGAACAGACTATGGAGAGCCCTGGGAACAGGGATCCCCAATTAGCTGAACATTTCTGTGCATCCTGCTGTTTTTGCCAGATGAAACGATCCCAGCTGCCTGCTTGAGTAACACCATGTTGGGACCCAAGTACGGAAAGCTTAGACTGCATTGGCACTATTAAACAGCACTGGGAAGTATTTCCAGGCACAGAACTGTAGCTGTCTGTATTATTAGGATAGTCTCTCGTACATTTCAGCCCAGGCTAACTAATGCTGTCTCACACAAAACTCAGATGTAGTTTGTGGACTGCTCATAGCAGGCTGTTTATGTGGTGACTGTGCTTTTCTGGAGGCCAAACTGGTTAAACAGGACAATTGTCTATCCACTGTACAGGCTGCCATCAGTGCTTAGAAAATGTCCCACATATTTAATTTGTGAGTTTTAACCTGACCCTCAGGTTCAAAAGCAGAACCAAAAGGCTATATCCCTGTACGCCAGACCTTTCAGAGCCAGACATGAACAATGAGGAACTGGAAGTTGTTCTTGAGGCCCCCTCCTTGCAGATGGTGCCGTGACTAATGGGTGTTGCAAGGCACTGGTGGAGACTTCTGTGGGCCAGTATTTATTTCCATTTTCCTCACTGTATGCAGGGAAGGAAAAGGCAAAGCCATTAGCTCCTAAGTGGTTGCTGGCTGGTGGCAGTGTTGCAACAGTGCTTCCTTACTCACATGGAAGGATTCTCTCCATTCGCAAGCCAAATAGCCCAAGGAGATCCACATCCCCCTAATCTGATCCAGAGCTCCTGAGCTCTGTCCCGAATGACGACACTGCTGTGTGCAGGGGACAGCTCTTGCTGCAGGCTGCACAGCAGCAATCCATCTCCAGCTGAAACAAAGAGATGCAAGTGGCAAGTGATCAGGACCTGGCCTGGGTCACTGATCAGCAAAGTTCTCACTGTTTTTTTGCCATGAGAAGTCCATTTGGTCAGGTGTCTCCATGGCAGCCTTGCAGGAGGGGATGTTCTGAACTGGTGGATGGCAGCCAAAGCGGCTGCTATTGGCTAAGGGGCACTTGGCACAGTACATTTATCCTTAGAGCTGCCTGTGTGGAATCTCAGGAGAGAGGAAGAGGTGGGGATAGGCTGTCTCCTCCCCACATCCCACCTCTTCATTTAGGCTGTTCTAGAAAGAAATTACTTCCCCATAAACAGCCTCAGATGTTTCAGAGGAAGAGAGCCATTTGAGACTGGGCAGCAAGAATCCCCAGGATGAGGATAGCCATCCTCCTGAGCCTTCTGTTCCATGCTGCAGCTGCTTCTCACCAACTGTGAGTGATGCTGAACTCCTGTTTCAATCTCTTTCATGAAGGCATCAGACTAGCTAGATGGACCACATCCCACGCCATCAGCTCTCATGCTTCCTGTCTATCAGGTCACCTCAAGGATTAGCTGAGTCATATACCTTGCCTCCTGTGGCTTAGTTTGACTCCTGCAGGTCAATACAAGCCAGCTTTTTGGGGCACTTCCAGGTAAGAGAAGGGACTTCTTAGGCCCAGAGGTGTTTGCTCAGCAGTTGCAATGCCAGATCAAGTCACAGGTGTCTAGAATGCAAGGTTATGAAACCACTTCTTCTGAAGACTGCACAGGATGTTTCTGGAGAGTTCAGGAGATTACTGGAGTAAGGGGTTTGAAAAAAGGTTATAGGGCTATACTTGAGCTAATCAAGCAGGAACTGTTTCTCAGGTTTCAGTGAAGCAACCATTTTGCTGGGCTCACTGTTGCTTTTGAATGTTGGTGGAAGCCATGGCATATTGCTGAGGGATTCTGCAGTAGTGGGCCATGGCAGGGAAGCTTTCTTGCACCTCTTGAGACCTCAAACTGATACCACCTCTGCTGTCTTCCCCTGCTGCAGACATTACCTGGTGGTGATCCCTGCAGCTCTCCGGTACCCATCCACCCAGGTTGCCTGCCTCCATATCACCTGTCATGACACAAAGATTCAAGTGAATCTGGCCTTGGAGCGCTCTGCAGGATGGGAGCTCTTAATGCAAGAAACCATCCAGAAGAAGAAGACTTTCCTGTGCACTAAGTTCTGGGTGAGCCACCCCAGGCTAATGCCATCACTGGTTTTCCCTGCCGGAAAAATGCTTGTGTTCCTCCCTAGCCAGGGCTGACATGGATAGCATCTACTTTGTCTTGGTGTGAGCCTTTTAGGAAGGGCAATGGGTGGTGCCTAGGGATGCATAGCCCAGCACAGTATCTGTTGCTTAGAACTGAATTTCCTTTCTGAATCTAATTTTTAAATGGAATTTACATTTGTTAAAACCTACCAGAGTTCTGGATACCACCTGTGTCCTTCTCCAGGACCAGAGGAAGCAGCCTTAGCTCTTCCTGAAGGACTTGTGCAGGTTCACAGCTAAAGCTTGGGGAAATGGTGTCTTGCAGGACATACTGCAGTTTCTGTAGTACCTGAAGTCAGGCAGCAACTCAGCTCTTGGGAGTTACTGAAGACTAGTTGGATGGAAATGGATATGCTTGTTGTTTTAAAACAGCATCTTAGAAGTTATTTATTGCTGGTGAGAACTGAGCAAAGATCTGGGATAAGGCAGACATGTCTAAGCAGTATCCCTTCTGTTATAGTGTATATTCTGTGCTGAGGCTGCCGGGGTCTTTGGCTTCCAGAGTCTTTCTGGCTGTGTTTTCTCCTTTGGATTTCTTGCTTGTAAGTGCTGGGTAGTTCTGAAGACCTAGCATTTGAGGCTGTCTACTGCTCAGTCTCTCTCTTTTGATTCTCTGCTACCATCTCCCACCTTCCTGTCACCTGCCCATTTTCCTGAACAAGTCTGAAGACTCAAAAGTGTCAGGTGCTTGCTTGTCACCAGTAGGAAAAGGACAGATTCCATGACATGCAGGGCCTCCTGCTGTTCATGTAGGACTGCGTGAGATCTGGATGTGATCTGGTTTCAGAGACTGTTGGGAGCGTCCTGGCACAGCGGGAGGGAACTTGTTAATTGTTCCACTTTACTCTCAGAAGATTACCTGGGGCCTGTGTGTTCTCCCCTCTCTGTCTCTACAGGTTGCCCCTCCAGCTGATGGCACAGAGGAGATTGCCACTGTCAAACTGACCATCACCGGAGATGGGGTCAATGTTGAGGAGCAGAAAAAGGTCCTGATCTGCAAGGCCAGGAATGGCACCATCATCCAAACAGACAAGCCTGTCTATGAACCAGGGCAGACAGGTAAGATGCAAATGGGAGCAGCTGAGGGTCCCAGCCTTTCTGCTGGTTGCACCATATGGAAAGACTGTGATGCCCTGAAATGCATGAACAGCCCTAGCAGAAGGCTTTGAGACCATGTCTCTTGCTGAGTGGTGTTTTCAGTGCCTGTAATGTCCAGCTTGTGATGGCTGTGGAGTTGCAGGAGGCAGTAGTTGATGATAACCATGTCCATGGCACCTTGCACCTGGGAATGTTAGTATCAGATGTTACCACACGTGTGTCTAGGATGGAGACACGAGCTGGGGAAACAGATGAGAAGGGGGCTGTAGGGAAAAACTGAGATCCAATAATATATTCCCTGATTTCCTTGCCTTCAGTGAGATTTCGCATTGTGACTCTGGATGAGGAATTTCTCGCACTCAATGATTCGGTAAGCGAGTCCTGGGGGGCTGTGGAAGACACTGCTTCGTACCATGCGTGGATCCTACCTCCTTCCTACCCTGCTCATCTGCCAAAGCTCCAACTTTTCCACATTCATCCCTGGCAGGCTTTATGAGTATGCAGAGGGGAACAGTAACTCCAGTAAAAGCTGGTAGCTCAGGAAGATGGCAGAGGTGTGCACATCTCTTGCCCATCTTGGTAGAATGGTCACGCAGCTGCAAGTAGGGGACATATTGATTCCTGATGTGACAGTGTCATGGTGGGAGTGAATAGTTTGTAAATTGGGTTTTCCTTCTTGTGCGGAAGGGTGCCTTTAATCTGTCCCCTGCAAGCTGGAATGTGGGAAATGATGCTTAGACATTACGACAAACTTTTTCATTAAGCAACAGTATGGAAATATGTCCAGAGAAGGCATTTTCGTCTTTGGAGATGTTCAGAACCCAGCTGGAGAAGGCTATGAGCAATCTGCTCAGGAAGACATGTTTCAGCAAGATCTTGGATTAGATGGCCTCTAGAGGTTCTTTCCAAATTATGTGATCCTATACCTCTGTAACCCCCTTAAGACTGCAGCTGAACCAGAGCTAGGTGTGTTTGCACAGTGACTTCTGAGTTTTTCTGTCAGGAAGTCATTAGCAAGTGCTGGGTGGCCTCTGGATAGGTTTTTCCTCTCCCTTTCCTCAGACCTTACTGTAATGAACCCACCAGGTATTTCTCCTTTTTGGTGGCATTTGTTTTACTTTGTATTGTTGTCAGTGCTCTTAAGTTTCCAAATCACCAGTTGCACACCTTTCAGAGAGGGCTCTGAGTCTGAAGAACCTTGAGTGTGGTGCTGGCATGTGTTTCTCTCCTCTAATGTTTTTGCTTTTTTTCCTCCTCAGATTTCCCTGTTTCTCCAGGTGAGTGATGCTGAAATCTCATGTTAGAGTAATGGTGATGGCAGTCATTTCCCTGTGCTGCTCATATTCAGTTTCTGGTAGATTTTACAGACCTCTGAGTGGAATAGCAGACCTTCTCTTTTTGTTGTTAGATGTTAGATTCTTAAACTAACATACTCCTTTCAGCTTCTTTTTTATGCACTTATTTGAGGATATGCTCCCAGTTACTTCAGTAGAAATCTGTTGTTCTAGACTGGCAAGAGTATAAATAGATAACTTAGACACTCATGAAAGAAAGTTAGAACTGCGAAAAATCTTTCCTTAAGATCAGAATTTACGTAAGTGTAGAAGCAGGCTCAGATGCTGGGAGCAGAATCTGAGCATTATCATGTCTTCAAAATTTCCTGATCAGTCTCTACCAAACCTCATTCCTTAGCTATAGAACCTGGTAGCCTACAACACTGCAATCCTGAAGCTCAGTTTCTGTGGGATGTGGATCAGCGAGATGCTGGAACAACCTTTTCTTTCTTGTGGGTGCAGGACCCTAAGAACAACCAGATAGAGCAGTGGCAGAATGTCGTCCCTCAGGATGGCATTGCAGACCTGTCTTTCCAGCTGAGTGACGAGCCCCTGCTGGGAATGTACGTCATCAACGTCACCAGTGCCAGAGCCTACGGCAGCTTCTCTGTTAAGGAGCATGGTATGAGCACGTGCGGCTTTGTCTGAGCCGCAGAGAGGGCCTTGCACTCCTGGTCCAGGAAGTGGGGTGTTTATTCCTTGATACCCATCCTAGGAACAAATGGGAAAAGTAGTAGCATCTGTCAGGGAAAAGAGTCTGAGCTGAGGCTCAGGAGAGGAGACCACTTTGGGACCTGGGCTCAGTGTGTGGGAGGAGTGTTGTGCATGGCCCCAGACCTTCGACATAACTGATTCCTATGGATCTCGGAGTCAGATAAAACAAAGCAATTTAGGATGGACTTTTCCAGAGAATATGAAGTCCAGTGCCCTCTCACCTCGATTTTATTCCTTAATCAACTGTGCTGGAAGGCCAGCCTCCTCTCAGTGCAAATTGCTGTCAGAAGTGCAGGGACATGGGCATGTTTGGTTTCCGTTTGGGAAGGAGCAAATCATCCAGGACCTACACACAAATCTGTTAAAGATACATGGAAAATCTTCCCTTTCCCCTTCCCACCACCTTCGTTCTCCATTTCCTATCCCTTATTCCACCATAGTTTCCCTTCATGTTAATTTTCCATGAAGGCTGTCTCTGGCCTGTGTTTCCTACAGTTCTCTGTTTTTCCCTTCCAGTGTTGCCAAAATTTGAAGTGACCTTTGAGGTGCCAAATCAGATTTATGCACTAGATACAACCTTCCCGCTCCGGGTATGTGGCAGGTGAGGATTCTGGCTGGTGGGATGGCCCTGTGTTAATTTCTGGTCTGAAGTGCACAAGCTGGTTGGGTAACCATGAGGAGCTAAGGGAAAGTTTACTACATTGCAATTACAAGAAGCCAGAATCTTCCATGGCAGCTGTTTGCACCCTGGGGCAACACAAAACATTCCTCTAACTATCATTCTGATACTCTAATGCCCCTTTCCTAAAAACACTCCACAAATCTCCACACACAAGACCTGAGGGAACAGCCTACCCTTTGACAAGCAGCCATTTGTGGGACAGGACATGGCAGATACTTGGTGTTCATCTCCCTGAAGAACAAACTCATGGAAAATGAAGGGAATCTTTGCCTGATTATGCTCAAATGGAAACTAGAGGGAGGCAAAAAGGAATTGCCTCAGGTGTAGTCCAAGGACGATGCTAGAGGTAGCCCCATGTAAAGGTGATTTCTTAATAAAAGGTACTTTTTAATCATGCATGTTTCTGCTAATAAGATGATGAATGCCTCCAGCACATCCTGGAGTTATTGCAGGTGATGCTGAGGTATAGTGCAGTCAGCACCTACAACACTCTATTTACCCAAAATAATTTATTTGGTGCTAATTATATCAGATCTCCCATCATCTCCTATCACTGCAGAGCCCTGGCCTGGCCCTGCTTACTGGGTCAGGACTCCTGGGCCTGCTGTACAGCTGCCACTCTTGTGCTATATTGTGAATATCCGGCAGTGAGTGGTCTCTGGGGCTGTGCAAAGCAAGCCATGTGTTCTCCCACTGTGTGTGACTGTCTCTGCCTTTCCCTGCTCCCCCAAACAGATACACCCGTGGGAAAAGCGTCCAGGGGATGGTTCATGTGAGCCTTTGCCAGAAGATAGCCCCGTTCCTGCCCAGTGCTTCCAAACCCGATCTCTGTCACAAATTCAGCAACCAGGTGAGGTGCCTAGGAAGAGCTGAGCCGTATTCAGAGACATTTGTGCTCAGCCTCAGGGTAAGACAAGGCTGCTGGGTGCTTCAGCTGAAGTAATAGCGATGATAACTTGTTGTTTTGGCTGCTTGGCCACTGCTACTGGTGCTGCCTCTCAGCAGCTGTGCCTGATGATTGTGACTGGGCCTCATCGTGTGCCTGCTCCACATCCTGGGCTGCGATGCCAAAAGGCAAAGCTCTCCGAGAGCAGGGGTTTTGTGCCGCTGTTCCTGTGCCACTTCTGTAACTTCTGACCCAAGTGTCTCGCTCAGACCTTGTTTCTTCTCTCTGTACTTTCAGACAGATGAGGCAGGCTGCTTCTTCACAAACGTGAGCCTGTCCTCCTTCAGCCGAGACTTTCGGTACTATCGGGACAGCATAGTTGCAGAGGCCTCGCTGGTGGAGGATGCCACAGGTAACTCTGGAATTTCTGGTGCCTGGAAAGAGACGTGTGAAGATGTGCTAATCTTACCAAAAGCACTGGAGACTTTCAGGCTAGCAAGGGACCCGAGCCTTCTGAGCCCACTGGGGCCTGCTATGTAACCTCACAGATAGAGACAGAGCCAGCAGCTCCTGATGGCATGACACACTCGCTCAGAGTGTCTGCAGTGTCAGCTGATGAAGCTCTCTAAAAACTAGAAGTTAAGTGGGAGGAAGACCAGATACCCAGAGTCTTGGGCAGATCACCATTGTGATGTGAAATGCGTGTGCAGCTGAACATGTCCATCAGTATTACCAGTGGGTCACTCTGCAGGGAAATTGCTGAGGAGTGCTTGGCTTTCTTATTCCCTCTCTCATGTTTGTGTCTCACTGCTTTCATTCAGAGATACAGGTCAATGCTTCCCACAAATTACTCATCTCCAGGATTGGCGGGATGGCCTTGTTTGATGATGTGAATTCTTACTACCACCCTGGACAGATGTACAGAGGAAAGGTAATTCCCAGTTCAGTCCTTTGAAGGGGAGAGCGGGAGCCATACTTTCACAGTGACTGTTACCTACCGTCTTTTCTGACCTCATCTCTAGCCAGGGGCCTGGGAGGGCACAAATGACTCCCAGAGACAAAACTCTTGAATGTCAGAATAACACCCAAGACTGCCATTTACCAAATAACCCATGACGGGGAGCAGCTATGGGCATTAATACGTGGGGTGCGAACCCAAACATTTGGAATTTCAGCAGCCAGGAAGACTTCTGCTGTGGAGTGGACCACATGACCCACTGTGATCCCTTCCAACCTTACCCATTCTGTGATTCTGTGATTCCGTGAATGAACATGGTAGTGCAAGTGGTAATATGACAGGACCAGTAGAGTGTTGATAAAATTATTAGTGACTGAAAGAGTGATCTTGCTGTCCTTGGAAACACTGCTCCTGACCTGGGGAAGCCAGAGATTCTGTCTGCTGATTAGACTCTTCTGCACTTCTCTTGCTCCTCATGATGTTCTCAGATTAAAGTAATCAATTACCAAGGCAAGGCACTGAAGAACAAAGAAGTCCTCCTCTTAGTAAACTGTGGTGAGCAGCAATTTAGGCAGAACTACATCACTGGGGACTCTGGGACAGCTTCATTTAGCCTGGACACATCTGCCTGGAACAGCACCTTGGCCTCCCTGGAGGTAAGTGAGGAAGGGTGAGTCTTGTGGCAGGGGTACGTATGCATGTCAGAGCTATTTACTGCCCCACAGACATCTTCCTTGTTCCTTCCTGAGGGACAGTAATTCAAACCTAAAACACCCTAGCATGTTCTGGATCTTGTCTCCCTCTGAGAGCTCATTCTCCAGGTCCCAGTTGCTTTCCTCATGAGCTCTCCACACAGAGACCTGCCCTTTGGTGTTGTTCACATCATCTTACCAAGGTGATTTTCAGCTGACTTGCTTAACTAGAGCAATTAACTGGTTTGGTTTCTTTGTCTCACCAGGCAAGTGTCCTGCATCAAGATTCAGACAGAGAGCCTGGGGCAGCTGACTTGAGTTACCAGCAAGCCTCTTATTTCATACGTCCGTTCTACAGCACCAGCAGGAGCTTCCTCTCTATTGTCCATGTGCCAGAAACGATGCCCTGTGGCACAAAGCAGTCTGTCCAGGTGGACTTCAGAATTTATGAGGAAGACCTGGAACATGGGCCCAAGCGTGTCATCTTCTCCTACTTTGTGAGTTTCTGGGGAAGCGCTTGTGGGTGACAGCTAAATAGACAAGATCAGCATCTCTTAGAGGCTCAAGCCTGATATTTCATAGTCTCAGCTCAGGCCAGGACAGGGAGTTCATCCGGTCATCATGGAACTGGATCCTGGTTTTGATTCTTGGACTGCAGTAATAGCAATGGAGGCAGAACCTTTCTTTTAGGCTCTGCACAGGTGCAGGGCAGGTATTGGCCTTACCTGTCCTCCCCCACATCTCTTCATCCCTATTCATTCTCTCCTTACTAGCTGAGAGCAAATAAAGCCAATGTCCCTCTCTCTACCCCCATTTAATATCCCCATTTAATTTCAGGGTTACTTTGATCTTCATAGTGACCTCAAAGGCTATATGACTATGTGACTATCCCCTTCTGTGTTCTTCCCTAGGTCACAGGGAGAAGAGGGATAGTCCATGCAGGTCAGCAGACTGTTTGGGTTGGGCCGCCAAGAAGTAAGTGCACTCCCCAGTGTCATGTCTAGCAAGCACTCAGGGGCCTCTGGCATCCACTCTTATTTGGATAAGAGGCGTAAGCCTTCCTGCAATGTAGAGGTGGCTCATCACTTGTGTGCTGCCTCAGAGCACTGTGCCTTTCCAGATTTCATGTCCCCTTTGCCCTCCTGCTTTGTACCAAGAGAACACTCTGCATTTCCCAGCCCATAGGCTCATCCTCTGTTGTCTTCAGTCTCCCTTTGCTGCTGCTCCTGCAGGCAGCATGAAACTGTAGCCTTAACCTCCGTGCGACTGTGTCTACAAATAATCTGGGTCATTAGGATGCCACAGTTTATAATTTTGATGTCTGTTGACCCACTGTTGCCTATTTCTCCAGCTTTTGTTTTTTAAAACCTGAATTATAAGTGTTCTGGGACAAGGTCACCTCTTCATTGGTGATGGGATGGGAGATGTTGGGTGAGAGGAGGCTTTGAAAGATACCTGACACTCTCACTCTTCATGGAGCCAAGCTTGAGCTTCAAAGTACTGTTTTGTATCACCATGTCAGTGCAATGAACAGAACCAGGAAAATTCTTTTGCTGGTCTTGAATACCAGATCCAGAGATGTGCTGAGTGTTTCAGCAGTCTCCAGAAATCTCTCTGGTCTTGAAAGACTTCAGTAAAGGAGGAAAGGATTTAAACAGGCACCTGCAGAATGGCAAAGCTGATCAGACTCTATTTTTGCTACAAAATCTCCTTCCTCTTATTCCCTCTCTTCTCTGTCTAGTGCTGGAAGGCTCCTTCTCCATCCCTCTTATGTTCAGCTTGACCTACGCCCCAGCTCCAAGACTTGTTGTTTATGTTATCTTCCCCAATGGAAAAATCATTGCCGATTCTGCCATCTTCAGCGTCTCCACGTGTTTCAGAAACAAGGTAGGGTTTGTGTGTGAGGCTATGACTGAATGTGTGAGCGTGGATGTGTCTGCTGCAATGAAAGGAGAGCTGTGTAGCTGTGTGTGGCTGATACCGTGTGTGATGCTGTCACACGAACTGCAGTTTGTGATTGGTGAGGTGTGCTGTCATGTTTGGAGCAAGTGCGTGCTCAGCATTGTGGGGGCTGCTGCAGTGTTTGGGAAAGGCAGAGAACTGCTGTCTATCTCCATAGGCAACGGCAGCCTGGTAGGATCAGAGATAATCCAGCCCAGCACAGGTCATTAGTGTGGTTCCCAGGAGAGCTCGGGGCTGCTCTGCTGCTGCAGCAGACACTTAGAATTGTTAGTACATGGTGTTGGGATCACATCTGGAAGTGGATGATGGAAGAAGTGGATTTTAATGGCCATACAGCAAGGTGTGGTCATTGTGACATCTGTGGGAATCTGCTGTATTGGCTGTGCCTTGCAGTCTAAAGTTGAACTTCGGAGAGGGCATTACCCCTGCTCCACAGCTCCACAGCTGTTTGTCTGCCATAGTCAGTCAGACTCAAGCAAGAACAGGAAGAGTTTCAGGAAACTGAGGCAAATCCCACTAAGAGCCTGGAGATGAGCCTGCTTATTTTTGATCTGGGGCTCCAGAAGAAGGGGCTCCATAAGCCAGCTGTGTGAGGTGTGTGACCATGGCTGGCTGGTTTGTCAGGTAAAGAAGAGAGAACTGTGCTCTGACACAGGAATGTGCACACTGATGGCTCCTCCCCTGCCATCTTTCCTGGTAGAACCTCAATGTGTTTTTTAAATACCTTCTTGGGGTCCTTGGGAGGTTCCTTGGGTTTCTGTCCAAGTCAGGTCTTTGGAAACTCTCTTCATGTAGGTCTCTTTCCTGCTTGGGAAGTGGTAGGGGGGCCAACCTTAGAAATGTCATTCAGGCATTGTCAATGTTCAGGCAAATGTCATTCTTCCTATCCAGGTGGAGCTGGGCTTCTCAACGCCAGAGACTCTTCCTGGCTCACAGGTTGGCCTCCGCCTGCAGGCAGCTCCTGGGTCCACGTGTGCTGTCTGGGCTGTGGATCCAAGAGCCTTTCGGATGAAGCCAGGAAAAGAACTGAGCAGCCACTCGGTGAGTGAGCCTGCTCTGACTTCTTCCTTTCCCTGCTGACAAGAGGTGGGAGGGAGGGGGCCACTGCACCTGTGCAGAAACTAAAAGCACAGCCTGGAGGGATCAGCAGCGCTCCCAGTGTGGATGGGTAGGGATCAGGGACTGAGGAAGAGGTTGAGCATCACTCAGTGGTAAAACAGCTTCTGTGCTGGCACAATCAGAGGAGAGCCTGGGAAGAGTGACAGCGATCCTGGGCTTTCTGGCACGCGTTCATACACAGTAGCCAGAAGCAACTCAAGCAGGCCTTGGATGTGTGAGGGGAACGGAATGCCAGGTTTAATTTGCATTGATTTTTTTTTTCTTTTTTTCACTTTCCCAGATCTATGGGCTGTTCCCATCTGTTTATAACTCCAGGTATCCTCGCCAAGTGTCTGAAGATGATCATTCATGCGGGTTCCCAAATTCTGATGAGCCTGATGTGTTTACGGCATTCAGGGTAAAAATGGTTGATTTGGTGGGCTGAGATAATTCATGAACTGAGGGAAGTGTGGCCCCTGACTTTACCAATATCCAAGGGATGCCATTGCAGACAGGACAGCGAACAGGTGCAGTTTAGGCCCTTGTAACTCACTTGTTATTCGAATAAGTGACTTGAAATGTATAAGGAAAAATCATTGTGTGATTACCACACTTGGGTTGTGTGACTCAGGATGCCAAGGATTATTCATTACTTTAATTGGATTTCACACAATTTGTTTAATCTTCATAGCATGAGCAATTGCACCCTGCAGGCTGAGAAGGCATAGTACCCAAATGACCACGTGTTTGAAAAGGGATATGTTTGGCTGACTCAGGCCAGATTAATTACCTTAGAAGACCTTGTTTGCCCATTGCTGGGGATCTGAATTATTCCCTCTTAAAATGAAGCAAGAGAATACAGGGGACAGCCAAGTCCCCACCATGTGAGGGGACAGGAAGGCACAAGAGCAGAGGGCAGAGAGGAGAGGGCAATCTTCTGGTGATTAATGTTTTCCTACAGGAAATGGGGTTGAAAATTATGTCCAACACCAATATCAAGAAACCCAGAGTATGTCCAACCACTCCACTGACAACGATGCTGCGTGGAACAGGAATGGTTATTTCCAGGCCCATGTTGACATTTGCCCAGCCTCATAAAGTGTATAACAGTAAGCATTTGCCAGCTGTTTCTTCTTACGTGGGATGCTTAGTCTTTCATGTGAAAGCAGTCCTGGGTTTGAGCCAAGAGGCAGCACTTGCTGCAAGTGCAAACGGAGGAGAAAGAGGGTTTCCTGTCCCTAAACCTGTTGTGCTGATGTGAGGGCTGTTAGTGGGATGTCTGGATCCCAGGTTTTATCTCTGAGGTGAGGGAAGGGTTGCCTGTCCCATGGTGCCTCCACATGCAAGTAAAGCCCAAAGCACCTCTGACGTTTGAAATGAGGCAAGAGATTTTAAAATTTGGGACAGCACCTTCTGTTCTGTCGCCATGCTTCCCAAGAGCTGACTGAATTTGCTGCAGCCTGAGCTGTGCTGGAGCTCCTCCGCTCTTAACCAGGGCCTGAGGACCCCGTGGTGACGAGGTCTTTGTTGTTTCTAACAGAGCATCTGACATCAACCTATCAGCCCACTATGTTTCCACCTTTTTCTTCAGCTGAAGAGAAAGTACACAAGCATTTCCCCCAAACCTGGCTATGGGATTTGTATTCTGTGGGGTGAGTAAACTGAGCAGTGGGGGTTTAGCCTGGGTCATTTTGTGTGGCTGGGAGTGGCAGCAGAGGCAACTGAATTTAGATCACAGGCCTCTGTGCAAGAAACTTAAGGACGTGTGTTATGGGGCTCACACCTGTCAGGCTGTTCATTACTGGAGCTGATGTATGCGTTAAATGCATTTTCCTCTACTAGAAGTCTTGGCCATCCATGAGAGGTGGCTGGCATAGGAAGATAAAAAGAACGTGAGGTGCAGCAAAACAGCTTGGTTTACTGCCTACACTCTGCTTGTGGTAGCCCTGTGGGCTTGCATTTCCCAAAATGTGCTCACAGATGTATCCTGGTATCCAGGGGAAGCTGATGTCCATTGAAGTCCTTCACAGGACTGCAAATTGTGTCCCATGAGAAAGGCTCAGTGTGTACACAGGGTGTTCCGAGACAGCTTTTGGAGGTTTTTCATCTGAGACTTCCAAGATTTTCTCATCTGTACTCTGAAGACTGAAATACATTCAGGCCAGATCCTCCCACATCTGTCCTCTCCCACCTCCACTGTCCTTAGAGATACACCCACCTCCTCATGCCTAGCAGCAGGTATTTCCTGTGACTTGTTCACCAACCTGATCAGAGCCACCAAAAGGTTTCTGTGTTGTGTGTGTTGCCTTCCTGTACATGCATGGTGAAATAAACCAAGTAAGACCAGTATCTTCAGCTAGGGCTGCTTTTTATGTTGGCTGTGGTGGCAGCTGCAGAACAGTCTGCTCCTCTCAAAAGTTGTGATATGTGCACAGGACAAGTCTCTGCCCTGCCCTCATGTTGGGCTTTAAAGCTGTCAGTGTCTCACAGGACAGCGAATGGCTGGATCAACCTCGTCTGCTAAGCCCTACTGCTGCTAGTCCTGTTGCTCTTCTGGTTTCTGGTTCTCCATCTCCAGGTCTAGAAGAATAACAGTGCTGACATCTGTAAGCCATTTTTAGACGTGCAAAGGGCAAGTGCAGTCTGTGATTGATGGCATCTTGCAGCCACATGAGCTATTGACCCAAGTGTTCTGTTGATATGAGCACCTGAGGCAGGGGTCCCCACTTCTGCCAGGACTTACTTGTAACCCTCAAGGGCTTCAAGTGCAGTAGGGGTTGGACTGAGGTGAGGGGATGGGGTGCTCTGCAGAGAAGGACACAGAGCAGGTCACCTGGGGTGGCATATGGCATCATTCAGTTAAATGCTTCTGTCTCTGTCTACTTCTCCCCAGTCCCAGTGGGAACGAGAGTGTCACTGTCACTGTGCCAGATGCCATCACAGAATGGAAAGCAGGAATGTTCTGCACAGGACATAATGGCTTTGGATTTGCTCCAGCCTCCCGGCTGCTTGTTTCCAAGCCCTTTCTTGTGGAGCTCGCACTGCCATCTTCTGTGGTCCAGGGTGAGACCTTCAACTTGAAGGCCACAGTCTTCAACAACCTGCAGCAATGCATGAAGGTAGGTGAGCCCTGATAGCCTCTGCAAGGAGAGCGAGACATGGCTGACGCCTGTGATCACAGAATCAAAGGGGAAGGGACCTTAAAGATCATCCAGTTCCAAATCCCCTTTGAGAAGTCACGGCAATCCAGTGACGTTCCCACTGACTGGAAAAGGGAAAAAGTAACCCCCATTTTTAAAAAGGGAAATAAGGAAGCACCCCTGACAGGCTTGAGAGCTGGGCCTGTGCAAACCCCATGAAGTTCAGCAAGGCCAAGTGCAAGGTCCTGCACCTGGGTTGGGGCAATCCCAAGCACAAACACAGACACACTTGTTGCCCTTGATAACCCTGGCCAGGTTGCCGGAGCTTTAGCTTTGCCAGCCTGATCCCTGTCTGCTCAAAAAATCTGTGTGTATTCCTCTCAGGCTGTGCCCCTGCTTCCACCCTCTGTAGGCTTCCTTTTTGTTTTGTTGATGTTTATTTATTGCCACCTGCCATCCCTGCTGCCCCTTCAGATCCAAGTGACCCTGGAGGAGTTTGCACACTTCCAGCTGAAGCCATGCAAAGACTGTGTCTACAGCAGCTGCTTATGTGCCGGGGAAGCCAAGACCTTCCAGTGGAGTGTCACAGCTGAACAACTGGGTGAGAAGCATAGGGAGCTAGGGTGGTGGAACTGGGAACCTTGGTGGGACCAAGGTGGGGATGTTCTGTAAGAGCTGACATAGAGTGAGGAGCTGTTTGCTCTGTTACCCAGAGAGTACTTGTTTGCACTTATCCTATGGTCATGGTTACTCACAAGCCTGTGCTAGGAGGTACAGGAACATATAGGGCTCTGATCAATTTTTTTGGTGTCAGCAAGTGATGTCTGTTGTATTAATGGGAAGTGTTTCCTCAGAAGGTGTCTTATGTACCTAAATGTGTGTTATTTTCAGGGCTCATGAACATCACCCTCAGCACAGAGGCTGTGGCCACCAAAGAGCTCTGTGGTGAAGAGATACCATTTGTCCCAAAACAAGGCCAGAAAGACACAATCATCAAACTCATTCAAGTCCGGGTCAGTCAAGCTGTTCTGTTACTTAAGCCTCAAAGCAGAGTTTGTGTAATTACCAAATTTTGTGCATGTTAATTTTGGGAGTTACCCCTTGCTATTCAAAATGTGTAATTATCATCTCAGGGCCTGAGCTGGGCCCAACCGCGAGGGTGGATGGACATAGGAGGTAGAGTGGTGTCCTCCATACCACGGAAAACTTTAAACACTCTTTTATGTCCTTGCCTCCTGAGTTCTCTGCTGAATCTTACAGCACCATTTTCACAGATGTTCAGAAGTTAGGATATTCTGAAAATGCATGCTGGTTTCCAATCTGAAGTGGGAATGATTTGCATGTTTTTGTGATAATGATGATACTCCAGCTGACTGTCCACCCTGAACCAGGATTCTGAACATACCTTCTTCTAATCCACTTGTAATCCTGTTTCTCTCCTGGGTGCTCATTAAAATGCTACTTTTATGTGCTCCAACAGCCAGAGGGAGTGTTGGTAGAAAAGGCTCACAGCTCCATCCTGTGTCCCGAAAAAGGTAGATGGATTGTTTTCTTCTTTCACCCTGTTCATCACTCTCTTCCTGCCTAACCACCTTCTGGGTATTTCCACTTGTTGAACTATTTCCTCTGTCCACATGATGAAGCTACAGAAGCATACTCCAGTTGTGGTGCCAGCTAGGGCTTTTCCCTAGGCAAGGACGGGGGGAGGTCTGGTCTTCTACCATCAACATCCCTGGCACTAATGGGACAGCTTGAGGCCTTTTTCACCTATGGAAATAAAACCACACTACTGAGCATGGTGAGGCTGGAGGACGTGGCTTAGGATTGCTGTTCCTGTCTTGAATTTCATGGTGTATGATGGGGCCATCAGTTGGTTTTGAGAGCATGAGGTGCATTGAGAAGACAAGCCTGCAACTGAAATCTAAAATGAGATGGAGTAACTTCTGTAGAGAAGAACAGGTGGCTTTGACCTCTGAGGGTTTTCTCTTTTTAAAGAAGGATGTTAGGACAGCACAGTCACCATGAGGTGGATGGAGGAAGCTAAGGGTGGAATGGGACATGTATTTTGAAGTGATTCACAGCCTCTGTGACAGGAAAATGGGAAGTTATCACAGAACAGCCTTGAACAGTGTCTGGGGATTTTGAAGGCTGTTTTCATCAGAACCTCTTTCTTTTTGTCCTCCCCACACCTTACCTGACTGGTGTCAGGGAATCCAGCACAGGAGTCTGTGTCCCTGGTGTTGCCTTTAAATGTGGTTGAAGGTTCAGTCAGCGCCACCGTCTCGGTCACTGGTAAGGAATTAAGCTATGGTAGTACCTTTGCAAATCCTATATCTCTGAGTTTAGCCCTAGGAAAGCCCAAACCCAAACTCCCCCACACCCCTTCTGAGATTTCCAAGGCTCCGTTGCCATGTTCTTCCCATGTGTGTGGCTGCGTTTCCTGATTACTGACAACCTAAAACACTCAGCAGGGGAGAAAGTGTTGTGTTAATGAGCTTCCCTGCCAGGATGGGCATGTGTACAGTTCATATGAGGGGCACAGTGGAACGGATAAGCTGGCTGGACAGAGGTGTCCCCACGCTGCTGTGCTGGGTTTGCCTTGCTTGGTGCGCTGCTGGGAACTGGTCACAGGTAGGAGGAGGTGAATCCTACTGCCCAGGAGGTGGTCAGCGTGCCTATGTTTTGTCTCAGGGGACCTCATGGGGACAGCACTGCAGAACCTGGACCACCTGGTGCAGATGCCCCACGGCTGTGGGGAGCAGAACATGGTGCTGTTTGCCCCCGTTGTCTATGTGCTGCAGTACCTGGAGAAGACGAGGCAGCTGAGCCCTGAGATCAAGGACAGGGCTACAGGATTCCTGCGCAATGGTGAGTACCACAGACCCACCCTGTCCCTCTGCCTTCCCCTGTGTCCAGCAGTCCCAGGTGCCTACTCCCCTTCCATCTGGAGCACTCAACCACCCCATTCCTTCACAGCGATTTCATTGCAAATACCACCGTGAGCACTCATGTCCTATCCTGCTTCCCAGGGTACCAGATACAGCTGCAGTATCAGCACCCTGATGGCTCCTACAGTGAATTTGGTGTCAAGGATGAGTACGGTAATACTTGGTAAGCCCTGGGTTCTCTCCCTGCTGTCTAACTGCTTTCTGACAGCCAGGAGGTGGGCAGCTTTCTGCTTCCAGCATTAAACCCTTGGTGTTCTATTGGATCCAAAGTGTTCTAGAAGCTTTGTGGACTAGGGCACCCAATGGGTAGGCAACTGCCCTTGGGAGGAACTGACCTTGGACCAGCACATTAGAAATAGCACAATAGGTAAAGAGAGACCCATCAGGTTCGAACTCCCACTTTTTTTCTTTTTCCTCAACTTCTGCTTAGATTCTTTCTTTCCACTTGTTCTTCCTGCTCTTCCATGCCCTCCATCTGTCTCTGATTCTCTCTTCCTTCTTTCATGACTTTTTTTCTGTTCTCCTCAATCAGGCTGACTGCATTTGTGGTTAAATGCTTTGTCCAAGCCAAGCCATACATTTACTTGGACAATCGGATTATCCAAGCTGCTCTCACCTGGCTGGAATTCCACCAGCTTCCCAGTGGTTGCTTCAAAAACGTGGGACAACTTTTCCACACATTCATGAAGGTAAGAGCCAGTGCACCTTGAAGGACAACAACAAGCAGTTCTTGCCAAGTGTGCAGGTAATTGTTTAAACTCACTTTCCTGTGTTGTGCTTCCTTGCGAGGGAGCAAGCCAGGGATAGGTGAGACCTCTCCTAAAAAGCTTCAGTATTTGCCTTTTTAACTTTCCCAGCTTTTGGATGTCTATGCTTTCTTTAGGGAGGTGTAGATGGGGAAGTCCCCTTGGCTGCCTACATCACTGCTGCATACTTGGAGGCAGGAGCAACACCAGAGGTAAATACTGGGATTCTTTGCCATGCTCTTGCCATGAGAGCTGAATCCTAAAGAGCTTAGTGGTAACTTTGGGGTGGGCAACAGAGCACCTTGGAGGGACTTGTGGGAAATAGAGTGGGTGAGGAAGATTTTAAAATTTCTCAGGGAAATCTCTCCCTTGAGGAGGACACTGCTGGCAGGGAGAAGGTGAGGTTAAACTGCCGGGGACCATTGGACTTCATGGCTAGATACCGTGTTGGCAATTTCCCAGGAATTAGCTGTTCATTCCTGCTCCCCCCACCTCCCATCCCCTTGCCGGTCCCACGCAGCTGAAGGCTGATCGTGAGGTGGGTGGAGCTGCTCCCACAGTCAAGTAAATAGACATAATGTAACTGCTAAGAGGGTTTAGCTTCGCAGGAAAAGCAGAAGTCTGGGAAAGGAGTGTTGTAGGGCAGCTGGAGCTGCACACTTAAGTAATAACAAGAGGGAGCTCTTTCAAGTGCTAAGGATTGTGGCTGGTTACTAGACTGTGGTACTGGCAGGTAAAAAACCAATTAACTTGATGGAGAAACACAATTGTAGACATTGAGAAGTGAAGTTCGCTGGAAATCAGAAAATTAAGTGAAAAAACAATGCTTTTCAGTGGAACTGAAAGCAGTGGGCTTAGGCAAAAAAAGGAAGACTGATGGAAATTAACCTTCTTTCTGTAAACAGGTGTCCTTCAGGTCACCTTTTTTTCACCATAAGTACAATTATTCACTGCGAAGGTGAATTAAACACAGTCGCCCTGCTCAGCAGGCTGTGTGTACGCATTTGCAGTTGTGTGTTTTTGCTGTTGTTGTGTTTGGACTGGGAAAGTAAGACGTGGTGGTGTTATTCCAGCAGCAAAGGTGTTCATTTCAGTGAGAGAGCACTGCTGAAGCCGAAACCAGCTCAGGGGTGAGGTCTGTCAATCACCTTGCACCAAGGGCTGGAGACACTGCCACTGGTGCTGCACTGACACAGAGAGTATCAGCAGCTGCGAGCACAGAGTCACCTGAGTGAACGAATTGGGTGCTCTCTGTGCTGGCACGTGCCAGTGCATGCTTCTGTTTGTGTCGCAGCGTCTGCCGGCCTCGTAGGGGTTTGTGTGTGACCAGCAGCGTGTACCTCTCTCCTGCAGAGCACAGTGGTGCGCAGGGCTCTGGGCTGCCTCGCTCCTGCCCTCCCCAAGGCTGCCAGCACTTACACCCAGGCCCTGCTGGCCTACACCTTCGCCCTGGCTAAGGACTCTCCGCGCACCCAAGAGCTCCTCAATGTGCTTGACCGAAAGGCGATCAGAGCAGGTACGGGGACTTCAGTGCCAGGGCAACATCAGAGAAGGGACAGGTGACTTTTCTGAGCCCTTGGTTACATGCAGCCCCGGAGGACCACAGCCTTACCCTCTAGGCCTTTCACCAAAGAGAGTTTTTAGACATCCAATGTATGAGCTCGTGGTGTGTGCTGGCAACACTGTGGTGTGGGTGCTGGTTTCCTTCAGATCTCTCACCCTTTTCGGTACCTGAAGTGGAGGTTGGGGTTTGGGAGTTTTGGGCTTTCTTGCGCAGGACTGCAAAATGCCAGAGAGGAAAGCAAGATGCCCCATATCTTGTTAGTCCCTGACCCTCAGGGCTGGCCAGTGGACATTAGGTAGTTAGTGGACCTGGCAAACAGGGCAATGCAGGATTTGGACAACTGGGAGGTAATGCATATGCAGATTATTGGCATATTAGTTTTTGTATGTCACCTTGGTGTGGAATATAGAGTGCTGGGTATTGCAAAATATATCAGTTTTCAGCTGACCCAGTGATGTGATGACCCAGCCAAAAGGTGTTTACCCAGTGGTCTCTGCAAGCCACTGTGTCTAGGAGGCTAGGCCACAGGAGTTCTTTCCTGACATCCCTCAACATTCCCTCTACTACCTTCCTTTCCCAGATGGGCAGATCCACTGGAGTCAGACTGCATCCAAGCCCAGAACCAGTACCAGCCCTTGGTCACAGCCAGTGTCTGTGGATGTGGAGCTGACAGCTTACATCCTCCTCGCCCTGCTCTCCAAGCCAAATGTCACAGAGTCTGACCTCACCACGGCCTCTGGCATCGTGGCCTGGCTCACCAGGCAGCAGAATGCCTATGGAGGCTTTGCCTCAACACAGGTAACTCATGGCCAGGGAAAGGGAGGTTTCTTGAGAAAGAACCTCTGCAAGATATGCACACAATGTATGCAAGTGCAAATGCTTTGGGGAGAGGAGCCCTTGGATATGGAGGTCCTCAGGACGCTGATTTCGGGTGTCTTTGGATGTCAGAGCTGGACATGTAATTGTGTTTTCCTTTTCAGGACACAGTAGTGGCCTTGCAGGCACTGGCTAAGTATGCAGCGCTGACGTACAGCACGCAAGGAGATGCAGAAGTGAGGGTGAGGTCCCATGGAGGCTTTGGGAAGAAGTTCCAAGTCTCCTACCTGAACCGGCTGCTGGTGCAGGAGGCGGCACTGACAGAGGTCCCGGGCCAGTTCTTGGTGCAAGCCCATGGCAACTGTTGTGTCTTTACTCGGGTAGGTTCCCACAGACCCTGCTGTGGCCACTCTCCTCTCCTCGTCTTGTCAAAACCGAAACTCTCTGATGCACCTCTGTGGAAAGAAATGTGCATTGGCTGTGCTTTAATCCCAGCCTGGTGCCAATGCAATAAACCTCTGTGTGGGAGGAAACAGGGACAGAACCTGCCCAAAAATGCTTCCACGGCTCTCAAGAGTACTGGAAGATGAAAATGTTTTATAGTGGCCCCACTGTTGTGTGCCTGACTTGCACAGTCTCAATGGAAAGTTTGAGAAGGAACCCATGGAAGGTTTCCAATCTGAGTGACCTTTATTTTGGGTACTGGGATGAGTGTGCTTACTGCATATCATTTATCCATTCACTGTCTGGGGTCCAATCTTGAGGACTAGAATAGCCAGAGGAAAAAAAAGTGTGATAGATGCTATTATAGATGCTATTAAGCTAATTATCCATATATCCATGTAAGATATACGTGTCTTAGTCTGTTTTTTTGTCTCTCCCTGCAGATGGTGCTGAGGTACAACACGCCCTCCCCACAAGACTCAACATCCTTTGCCTTGCAAGTGAAAACTGAGCCAGTCAATTGCACCAAGGACAATACACGCTCTGTTACTGTCCATGTTGATGTCAGGTGACTCTAAAGATCTCGTCCCACTTGGGAAGGAAAGCTGGGCATGGCAGGAGAGCTCAGGGGTGCTTCTTGGCTGCAGTGGAGGCACCAGGCAGTTTCAGCAGGAGGGCCAGATGGAGAGCCTTGGTTCTTGCTGGAGAGAGGAGTGTGGTAGTCAGCTCAGACTGGGGATGCTCAGAGCAGTGCAGCCATCCTCTGCCCCTGTGAGAGGGATCAGTGACTGCCTCGGCCCCTGGCTGGGCTGTCTGGTTCAGGGCACTGCACACAGGGGATGGTGGGAGAGGGAAGGGGAAGCTGGGAGAGACTTTCTTTGTAATCTTCTTCCCCAGGTACAATGGGAAGAAATCCACTTCCAACATGGTGATTTTGGAGGTGTCCCTACTGACTGGATTTGCCCTGGCTCCAGGATCTGGGATGTCTGTAAGAAGTGTGGAATCAGGCTGGGGATGTGGTGTTAGTGGGACCATCCATGCCCCAGGAGAGGGGAAGGTTGCATAGGAAGGTGTTGCCTGTCTCTTCCTTGAGCAATCTCACCATCCCTTCCTCTCTGCCACACAACAAACTTGAACACACATACTGTTGGCTCTTTCTTTGAGTCTTGAGGATGGTGATACTTCTGGCCCAATCTGCTCAGCATATCCCTGTCAGCTAAGTAGCCTAGGCTCCTGTCCTTGGGGTTTCCAGGAGCTGAGTGGCCCTGCAGGGAGATCAGCCTGAAGGGGTAAGAGTCCAAAATACATTTGGAAGTGAGTGAATGAGAATCTGCCCACTCAAACTGAGATAGGCCTTGTTGGGATGTCTCACACTTACCTTTCAGAAGACAAAACTAAATTGCTTCCTCTGCTCTCCTGTCCTAGCTGCAGCATGGGCACTCTGTGAGAAGGACTGAGAAAACACAAGGAGGTGTTGCCATCTACTTGGACAAGGTAATGTCTGTGCTGCTAGAGAAGCTGCAGGAGTGAAGGGCACTGGCACAGTTGTTGGGAAAATCCAGGACCGGGGCTAGTAGAGCGGGATACTCAAGATTCATCTTGAAGTCCAGTGTTTGAGTCTACAGAGTTGTTATTGTCATTTAGTAGGATCAAATTCAGGTGAGGAATAAAAAGAACAGCTCATAAGTGAACTGTCATTTGCTTTTCTTCCCCAGCTGAGCCATATCTCTGACACTTATGTCCTGCATCTGGAGCAGGAGATTGAGGTGACCAACCTGAAGCCAGGCCATGTCAGGGTCTACGACTACTACAACCCAGGTCAGTGTGGAGCCATGGGGTGCCAGGGCTGCCTGGGTGTTTGCACTTGGCTCTGTGCAAGGATTACATAGATCTCTCCTGTTCTGTTGCAGAGGAGCAGGCCCTGGCTGACTATAATGTCTTCTGCATCTGAGGTAGGTACAAATCCCTTCCTCAGCCCCCTGTACAGACCCAGCAGCCTTGTGATGCTTCCTCTGCACCCCAGCCACTTCTCTCTGTTCCCTTCATCCAGGACTGTATCTGAAACTCCCTAGGCAGAACTCATGGTACTAGTTTCAGCTCACTATGTTTGGGTATGGAGAGCTTCTCTTTCTGGGGAGGGGCTGAGGTAAAACAAGGCTACTGGATCAAACCAGAGAAACCCTTTCCTTTAGAGTCCTTACTGAGAGCCTGTGCTCCCTAGCTGTTAGCATCCCAAAGTTAATAATTTGGGTCATATTATTTGCTGTCTGGGTTACTGTCTCTTCTGCTCTCATTTCTCCAGGGACTTGGACTGCTTCCTTCCTGTCCACTGCTTCAGCTCACAGGGATCCCACTAGTGCAAGATGCCCCAGGACAGTGGGAGTGCTGCATTATTGCTCCTGGTGTAATGAGACGTGTCACCTGGAAAGTCACATCTCAGTGCTTGGGATATTAGTGCTGAGACACATCTCAGGTTGGATTTCAGGACTAACTCCAGCCTAACCTATGCTGCTCATCCTGACAGCCATTACCTGGTGAATTCTTTGGGGTGTCTGATTAATTCTGATTGTTTTAATCCAGGGATTTTATTGCTTGTAAAAAGAATGAAAATAAAATACAAATCACAAATCTGGATACTGTGGTGTGTGTTTGGACTCTGTGACAGTGTTTACCTGGGAGGAGTGAGCAGAAGCAAACTCTGTGTCTGAACCGTGTCACTGGCATTCATTTCTTCCAGCACTGGATTCTCCTCCAGCAGCCTTGTGCAGTCACCAGTACAGGGTGAGGACTCCAGGCCCTGCATGGAGACTGATCCCACTGAGCATCATCTACTGCACACAGGTGTAGCTGAGCCGTAAGGTCTTGGCTGACTGTGTGCTTCACGTGGATGTAAATGTACCCTGCTGTGTATCTCACAGACTGGCTCTGTCCTTCTGGCATAGAAAGCAGAAAGGGAGTGACCTTAGTTTCTGCACCTCCTGTGGAGCTGGATATTGCACAGGAAAGTTCAAACACGAGTTGTCAGGAAGGGGTGGTGCCCTGGGGTTGAACCCCCCCGCTAATGAGCGAGGAAAGTGGGCAGTGTCTTTGCCACATTACAAGCAGCTGGATGGGCATTTCAACAACCAAACAGTATGTGAAAATTCAACATCTATCACTGCTTTTTAAAATCAAACTTCACAATTTAAGTGCTGGTGATCATGGATCTTTTAGCTTGACAGTGACGTGTCTCTGTATAAACAGGTAGATCTCCACAGACCCTCCCTAGAGCTGGCTGTAAGCGTGCGATGGTTAAGCTCAAAGGAAGGCTTAAGAGTGGAAGGTCTGGAAGACAGGTGAGGGTTGGGAGTCAGGATTTGGTTACAGCCCTGAAAGCTCTCCATAACCTGCAACAACACTGGGATTTGTGGTGGTTTAAAGGGAAGGATTTGGAAAGTGTGTTTAAATTCTAACTATGAAGCTCCAGGGTAACCCTGAACACTCAACAAGTCCTGTCCGTGACACAAAGATATGAGCACTGCAAGTTCTTTTGGTTAGGAGTGAACACACCGAGGGGATCTGCCATCACGGCAGGCTGCTGACAGCCTGCTCTATGTTTCATATGCAGTTTAACAGGGCCAGAATGAAAGCATGAGCTCAGCACAGCGGTTGGGTGCTAGCAATACTGCAGTAGCAATACTTCTGCAGCTCCAGAAGTGGCTGAGTTGATGTTGCAGGTGTCACTTTCTCCTCTTGCACCTTTGTTTAAACAGGTGATTTCCCCCTCTCTTTATTCAATTTCCTTAGCAGTCCATGAGCAATGCAGCTCTTGACTCTGAAGAACAGAATTTTTAGTACTTTCTTTGAAACTTTTTAAAAACTCTGCAAATATTTCTGCTTTCTTTGCAAATGTCTTCTCTCTCCCTTGCCTTTACCTCTGGCAAAGTCTGTCTTTGCTGATATCGAAAAGCAGAACTGGAGCCAGTTAGGCCTGCAGCTGGTGCTTGGAGAGCACCATCGGCTAGAGCTTGGAGTCTTTGCAAAGAGGGAGGGACTCCACCTATCACTGCCAGTGCCACCGTGTTCTTATAATCTGCTTTGCAGAGCTTAGCAAAGCACAGATCTGAGAAACATCCCCAGAACAAGGGTTTATCGGGAAAACAGCGGCTGTGGTTGTTATACACACACAGAAATCCAACCTACCCCTTACTGACACCACGAGGGGTAGCTTATGCATGAGCCCATTGTTGCAGAAGGAGTTTACACACAACCCCTCGCTACTCCTATACATATGTGTACACACTGTGTAAAAATTACACACAGTGTCACTTTTGACTCAATATCCATTGTAATTTCTATTCCACTTTCTTAACATCTCTTCTGTGTCCTTCAAAATGTTCTTCACAAGATTTAAATTGTAGTACCTGTGATGTCTGGCTACTAGAGAATTTAAAGACAGGGAAAAAACCACTTTTGTACGAAACACATTGATTTCTCTCTGGCCTAAACTTCCCCTTCTCTACTTAGAGCAGCAGATGTCAAACATCCCAGTCATTTTTTATCCTTCACAAAATTGAGGGGTTTTGGTGATTCACCCTGGAGCTTGGTGGTGTGCATCCTTCCATTTAGCTTGTGCTCAGCTCACTGCTTGAGCACTGACTGCCGGCCTCCAGGGACACAAATCCACTACTGATGTGCCTCTTGCCTGTCTCTGGGCCAGGGGATGAATGGGTGCGTGGGCTGGGGAAGGATCCTAGCACAGGACAGCACCCAGGTAATGTGTGCCCTGTCACAAGTCCTCGGGGGTGCAGAGCCCTGCTAAGAGGCTCTCCCTTCCCCAGTGCCTCCTGGCCACCAGCAACTGGTCACTGTGCTGGTTGTGGGAGATGGAGGTAGGACTGAGGCAGATGAATCACACACACCAAACCTGCCACTTTGTTTTGGTGCTCCTACACTTATTTAATTCTGTTTCACTGGGAGTTAGACTGGATTGTGTGCTCAGGGTGTAGCTTTCCAACCAGGGCTAAGTCCAGAACTTCAGAGGTGTTTACATGTCTGCTCTCACAAAACAGCTGCTGCAGTCAGTGGGAGTCAGGACGCTCAATACCTTTGCCATTGTGAGTCCCTGTGCTGTTATGAGGGATCTTGCTGTCCCCTGGCACTGCTCTGGATCTACTGTGAACAAACAAATGTCAGCTGGGATTGTTCAACAGGCACTGCCTGTACTTTTTGAGACCCATGGAGAGAAATGAAGGGCAGCTTAGCGTCAGAGAATGATTCACGTTCTTGCTCTGGTTCCTGCTTGCTTGTTTGTCCAGGTGCACTTAAGCATTTTTCCCAACTGCTGGCACCAGCGGCTCTGAGCTGAACAAAGCCCAGGGAGAGGGAAAGGAGAGGGAGGATTTGTATCTGCCCATTACGTGTGTGTGCATAAATGGGTAAAAGAAAGCCCCAAAGCCTACTTTCCATGTTATGGTCAGTCTGTACTAAAGCAAAGGAAAATATTACCAGGCCCTTCATGTCTAAGAGCTCAGTTTGGTACTGAAGAATAAATTAGTGGTACATTTTGATATGAAATGACCTTGATACTAAAATAGAAGAACTTCCGTATTTTGAGAATAAGTAGTTTCAAGAGCCAGATTTTCTTTTCAATTATGGTAAGATACTCAGGGAAAAGTTCAGTACAATCGGTGGACTAACATGTATGAAATTAGCATGTGGAAAGAAGATCCCAAACGAGATAATGTGGGTTCCCATCACCCAGGGCTCGAGCACAGCCTTTTGGTAGCTAGAGAAGACCCTGTAGAACTTCAGCCATGCAGCTTTTGACCTGTTTGACCAGTGTTCAGCCCTCATTTCCTCCACTGGTGAGGGCGTGAGTAGGTTGGCCTTGAACTGGAGCACAGAGCAATGGGATACAGCTGGGGTGATTTGCAGCTGTTCAATTTTCTCTTCAAACTGAAATACCTGTAGGCCAGAGGCATGGTGAGGACTCCAGCTCTGCTTGCTCTCTGTGCTTTCTTCTTCTGCAAAGGAGCAGAGAACTATGCATACACACTGAATTTGTACAAAGCCTGGTCTCCATTTCAGGACTGAGGCCTACCTTGGGTGCTGCAGACTCAGAAAGCCCGGGGACAGTGTGACCACAAGAGTTCACAGTGACCTCCAGCTGGGTGCACATGCCGAGGGGTCGTGGACAATCCAGCCAGAAGCAAAACAATGGGACTTGGGCTGCAACTGGCACGGGGAGCAGGGGCAGTGCAGTGAACAGGAAACAGGCTGCTGGTTAGCAAAATAAAAGGCACATTTGTCTGAGTGATGTTGGTCCATCCACAGGGGAGCAGGAGAGCAGTGAGGCTGGAGTCCAAAAGGACTTGGATTGGCTGGGGAACATCCTGGACAGTACAACCCTGTGCCTGTGGCACTATAAATGTAGGAATGAGGTGGAGGGAAGGAAACCTTGGGGCTTCTTGTCTGCTTCCTGGGAGAAACGGCAACAACAGAAGGAGTCCTGGAGACTTTGGAAGGAGAGAAGCAGCACCCTACATTCTCTCCTGACCAGCCCTCCAGAGGAATCCACCCCTTTGGGGTTCTCCCATGAAAATGCGGACTCCCTTCCTCCTGAGCTGCCTGCTCTACACCCTGGGGATAGTGGCACAACCGTAAGTGCCATTTAAAAATCTAGTGATTGATAGTTGTGAATGCTTAAGGAGGGGCCAAGATAGCAGGAAGAGAGTGTGGAACCCTGCGAGTCACCTCCTGGAAGGGCTAGACATGGGGTGGGGTGCAGAGCCTTGTTGTGAACGCAGGGCCCTCCTAAAGGTGGGAACCTCTCTCATGGATCTCGCTGCAGTGCAAGAATTAGGTGAGCACTGGTGGTGGGAACAAGAGGAGTGAGGGACTGCAGTATGAGGCAGGATGAAGTGAAAGGTGTAGGATGAAGTGAAGGGCAAATGAAAAGGGCTGCAGGGCTGGGGATGGTTAAGCAGGAACCAGACTGCTGTCAAGGCAGTTGAGGAGCCATGTCAAAGCAAGAAGAGCAAATTCTGTTCTGTCACCTGATGGTATTCCTCTTGTATTTATCTGAAATGAACTCTATACCTTCCCTTGTGCAAGGTTCTCACTCTGATAATCTGCCCCAGTCACTCCAGCAGAGCAGCACCTCCTAGCCCCAGAGCGATGGCAAACTCTCCTGTTTCCTCAGACTGGCCTTTTAGTGCCAAGAGTGGGTGAGATGGCTCCCAGGATGTGATGATATATTTTTTCCCCACTGCAGGAGGTATTTGATAATCATTCCAGCTGCTCTGCCCTACCCCTCATCCCAGAGGGTGTGCTTGGACCTCCGTGGGGTTGAAAAGCCTATTCGTGTGGCCTTAACTCTTGTGCACCCATCTGGCAACCTCAGCCTCTACCGCAAGGTCGTCCGGAACAACTGGATCTTCGAGTGCACCAGATTTCAGGTCAGAGTCATTCTCGGCAGGGCCCCCTAGCTGGCAGCTCCCAGAGTGCTCATTTGCTTCTCACCAAAGAAATAGAGAATGAGGAAGAAAGAAGATAAGAGGGCATGGGAAGGAGTGAATGCAAAATCAGGGGGAGTGTTTAGTGGCAGCTCGGTGCCTTTTCTCCTTGTCTTTGTCTGTCCGTGTGGTACTATTGCTGTAGGATATCCTGGTGGCACACGGAAGGAAGGCTGCCTGGCCAGGCACCAAAGGTCTGAGGATAGCTTGGAAGCACCCAAATGGCAGTTGTGCAGCTCATTCTCTCCCCTGAGGAGGATGCACTGTCACAGCATGTTGTTTGTGAATCTGTGATGCAGAAAGAGTCAGACTTCTTATCTCAGACAGCTTCCCTCATGTCTGCTTCTTTCCAAGCTTTTCTTTAAGGGCTTGAAAATGTGCTGGAGGACTAGGAAAGACATGGGAAGATGTGCAGAGAAGCTCTGCACAAATCTTTCTGATCTGCCAAATTCACGATCCTTATTTTCTTGGTTTGCACTGATAAATAAGAGGGGATTTCAGTCTTTGTGACCCACACACTCTAGGAAACAGATTTCTCATCACCACGGACCTTCTTTTCCCTTGAGTTAAGTCTTCTCCATCTTGCTCCATGCAAATTCTAACAGTGGCTCCATGAAGGAGTAAACAAAATTTCAGTGTCAGAACAGACTCCCCTTTTCTCTTGTCCAAGATCTATCCCAACTGCTGCTAAGTGTTGTTCCCTATGCTTCCATAGACATAGCCTTCGGCCACTGAGGGGACACCCTGTGCTGGCCTCTAGAGTAAGATGGCAAAGAGCCTAGCCTTGCAGGGCAGTCGAAGCGAGGACAGCACTGCTCTGATGCCTGCTAACTTAGTGGCTCTCCTCTTTTTTGTCTTAGGTGCCCCGACCTGCAGGCAGCCAGGAGGTGGCCACTGTGCACCTGCGCATCTCCAATGGCCACTACTTCAGTGCAAGTGAAGAGAAGAAAGTCCTGATCCGCAGGGCTGGGACAGGCACCTTCATTCAGATGGATAAACCCATCTATAATCCAGGACAGACAGGTGAGCAATGCATGGAGCACCCTGACAGTGGCCCTGCCTTGACCCTCCCAGACTTTGTTCCCAATTTCCTGTGAGTGGAGTGCTGAGCGCTTTGTGCTGTGTGGCCTCCTTGGGGACAGAGGGGAGTGCTGCCTTCTGCAGTGAGGTATCCATGACCCATGCTTTAGCAGCAGGAGGGGACTGGGCGGGGAGCTCACATGCTCTAGGAGCAGAGCTGGCTTGGAAGAGGGAGCAGGCCTGAACATGGCCTTCCAGGCCAGGGCCAGGTGGGACTGGTCTGCCTGCAGACAAGGAAATGTAAGGGTAACCCTGGGCGTAGCCCATGGGAAAACCCCTGAACTGTGAAGCAGCTGTGCTGCTGTCACATGTTTGGGGCAAGCAGAGGTGAGCAGGGCTGAGCAAAGGGTAAGAGGGGCTGCAGGCCAGGCATGGGGCTGCTGCCACTAAGGCTGAGTGTGGAGTTGTGGTTCTGGGGTGAGACAAGTGCAGGGCAAGTCCGTTCCAGAATGTGCTCTGTCTGTAATGTGCTTTACTCCATTTTCTCCCTCCAGTGAAATTCAGGATTGTGACATTGACTGAAGGTTTTGTTCCCGTTAACAGCAAGGTAAAGCCTATCTAAGTGGAGGCAAGGAAGTCCCCAGGCTTCAGATGATTCTGCTTCCTCTACCAGCCCCATGCCAGGGAGGCTGGGACAGTTCCAGCACACTGGGTGGCCAGTGCCAACTCTCAAGTAAACCAAATTTGAGCAACAATTCCTGTTGGCTGATGGCTCTGCTGTTGCTCTCATAGGGTGGCTGCTGGCTGATGCAAGGGTTGGATGGTATTTGGGGAGTGTGCCAGCATTCCCAGCTAGCTGAGTTAGCTGAGTGCTCCTGCCCTTGCCAAAAAAGCAGGCAGGGCTTCTGGGGACCAGTCTGTGGGTTGCTGGCCATGGGCATAATTCTTAGACAAAGTTGTGTACAGACCTCGCCAGACTCGAAGATCCCCTCCCACAGCCCTGGAAAGCTCCGTGATTTGTGCAGCGTGTGGCATCTGAGGGTGGCAGGAGAGCCTGAAGAGAGCTGCAAAATTTTAAGAAAAATTAATTAAAATGGGGAAAGATATACAGGAAGTGATCATACAGAAAAGAGACAAAACAGTATAACCAAATTATACTGACTTGCTGCTGGCAGCAGCTCATTGTCTCCATGTCAAGGGAGGGAAAAGTTGCCAGACACTTGTGTATGTGGTGGCCAGGAAACTGCAAGGCTAGTGCCATTCTCCAGTAAGCAATTATATCTGCAGCCAGCAGCTATAGCTATTTCACTCCTAGGTCCTCAAGCAATTTAAGGAGAGCCAACAGGAATTCATGCCATGACAATTAAATACTGAAGGGCACGCATTAGGGGAGTTGGATCAAATCCTTCTAGACTAAAATAAAGGGAGAGATCCTTCCAACTTCTTTATTGCTGACTTAATTTCCTCTTTTCGGGCTATTGGTGAGGTCCTAGGATCAAACACTCCTTTCTTCTCCCCAGAGGGAAGAATATGTATAATAATATACAAATATATTAATTAGATAATAGAGTATAAACCATACATTTACTTCCTTGCCACACAATTGGTTCATGTACATATTTGACCACAAATGCTTGATGTCTATGTGTAAGTATAAGCAAATTAACATTGTAACTGTTAATTACACCGTGATGAAAATTCAGAGATCATGTTTAGCCAAAGCTATTATAAAGGCTTGAGTGCACTGCAGCATTAAAGCTGTAATATCTGGTTTGTAAATTAGATTAGCTGAAGTTAATGTGGATGCTGTTCATCAGCAGGTTAACCCGCACTCTTTTTTTTATTTCAGTGAAAACAGAGTTGCCTCTGATAACTTGTATGAAAGCTTAGAATGATGAATAATGTGAATTACATGTCAATTGCATGTTTACAGTCTGGTTACTCTCCCAAGCCCTGCTCCTGTCTCCTTATGCTTTGTGCTCCCAAATTAGGAGTTCTTCACCAGTCCTGCCTCCTGGATGATAGATCCAGTGATGTAAGAACAAACAGAGAATTAATGGGCCTGGAAGGGCTGAAGTCTGTCCTCCCTTATCCCTCCCTGTCACTGTCAGATGCAGTCAGCATTAATTCATAACTCCCAGCCTTACCTCCTACGCCAGGGATTTTAAAAGAAGATGTGGGGAGTATTCTTCCTATAAGTGATGCAGTTTCGGTAATTGTTGGGATATACATTACAAAATTGAGGCCATTTAATGTTTGTGAACTTGGGATGCTGGTATTTGAGAGTTTTCCTACTGTTTCCCATTTTATTATAGCAGATTCTAGCTTTCATGCTCGTAGAATACCTATCAAAGTGCGTCTTAAAAAATCAGGGATCAAAAAGCAAATCTAAATAACATAGATGTTTATGTTACTCATTTCCCTTACTGTCTCAAAGCAATTGTCCTGCTTTCAGTAGGATCAAGCTTCTTGCATCATGTTTGTCACAGTACAGGGGCTGGGTGGGTAAGAGAAGTTTATATGCAGGTTGCTACGTCATGCCAGTTTTTGACGGTGCTGTCTGTTTGCTTTGCAGTACTCCATGGTGGAAATCCAGGTGAGTGTTCCAGACTCCCCAGATGTTATGAGGAAAGGTATTTCAGTATGGATAGTACCTAGGATGCTGTCTTACTGGTTCAAGTTACTTTTCTTAGGCTCTGTGCATGCACATTCTCTGTCCAAATGCTTCTTGTTAACAAGCCTTGACAGTGCAAATGGTTTGACTTCATCAATTTCTACATTCAGGAATGCCAGTCAGGCTACAGCTAATTCTTACAGTTCATCTTCACTGGAGACTGGAGAGTCTAAATGTCAGGACCTTCCATACCTTCTTTTTCCATGGCTGTACAGAGCAGAGTAAACCTGGGCGGGTTGGGGTCACCTCTGTTGGTGCTCCAGCATCACCATCTGGGCAAAAACCAGCAGGAACCTGTGAAAGCCTCTGAAATCTCTGAATGCCTTTGAATCCAGTGGGCTCTGGGTAGAGAATAGCAGGCATTGCTGACGACTGCCTCTTCTTTCCTTCCCTTGTACTGCAGGACCCAAACCAAAACCGCATTGGCCAGTGGCTGGATGTGAGACCAAAACAGGGCATTGCAGATCTCTCTTTCCAGTTAGCTGATGAACTCTCCCTGGGGACTTACACCATCAGTGCCCAGTCCTCTAAGTCCAGTTCAGTCCAGTCCAGTACCTTTAAGGTGGAGGAACGTGGTAAGGAGAATGAAGAAAGGGATGGAAGAAGTTGCTTGTTTGCTGCTTGCCTGTCTGTGTAACAATGTAAGGTCAAATATTGTAAATTAGGATTTACTGCCTGAGAACTACGACTGAATACAAATCTATGGGCAATATCAGAAACCAACGCAAGGGAGATTATGCTGGAGATTCCTGGAGAAAGTATCTTCTGGCACAGAGTTAGAATACACTAAAGACCTCTGCAAGCCTGTGGGGGGGGATGGGTAGGGAAAGGGGAATTCTTTCTTTGGTTTCCCTGTTTTTAATTAATGCTTGCTTTTACCTCATTAACATGTTCCTTCATGGGAAGACACTCTTCCCTTTTGTGTTCCTGTGTCCAGGTGGTCTTTTGCCCTTGATGGAATAACTCTGAGGTTTTTGTTCCAGTGTTGCAAAAGTTTGATGTTTTCTTCGAGGGACCAGCTCAGATTTATGCTTCAGATAAAACCTTCCCACTGCGAGTGTGTGGCAGGTAAGGAGAATGTGCAGGGGAAAGGAAAGATCTCATCAAAACTATGTCTCTCCTTCCATATGTCTCCTATCTTTTCAATCCATCAAAGAGAGATGGCTCAAGAAGGGTCAAACAGGGCCATTCCTTTAGAAGAATCCCAAATAGTTCAAGAGTCAAACTGATGGCTTCTTCCTTGGGGAAGAGGTGCATGAGCCACACATGAGAGAGAACATCCAGCTATAGGGAGACTTGTCCCTGTAAAGAGATACCCTCCTTTGGAAGCTGTGTCTGTCCAGCATTGAAAGATCTTATGTGGGGATATGGGACAGACCTGCTGAGGTAAAGGAGCAAGAGCTGGCATTTCTTTAGGAGTTTATGCCTTTCCTTCTCACTTACGTGCTACTGAACTTATTGCCTTCTTAGAAGCAGTAGATAGATTTCTCTTCTTACGTGGTTATCAGCAAAAAAATGGGCAGATGAGGGTGGGAAGGAGGGCAGAACCTCTGACAGTATAAACACAAAGGGAGGACAACAAGCTCAAAGGCACTCAAAAGCAGGTGAGATCATTTGTATTTGGGGCTGAATTCTCTGGAGACTTTTGGTGTCTCTTTTGCTACCGATTGGTCTGACATAATTTCTTGTTAATTGGGACAGTTACAATTAGGTCATATGAGGCTGTAGTAGTAAATAGTACACCACTCTGCATCACCAGGATGGGTCATAGATGTCATCTTTTTACTGGTACCATCAGGAGCATTGCTCCAAAGGGCAAGTCTGAGAGGAGTCAAAGCAAGGAAAGGCAGCAAAGTGGGCAGAGGAAATACCTAAATGTCTAAATCAGCAGAGCAGGTCTGATGGTGGAAACAAGAGCCCTGATCATGAGATAAGCCCATAGTGAGGCAGGTCTGAGCTCACTCTGTGGCGCTGTTACTGCAATTTGCTGTTGCTGTCTTCAGGGACACACGTTTCTGCTGCTTTCCCCCCAAACTAATATCTTCACTGCATGGATAAATCAGATCCACTCTCTGTGTCTGCCTGCGATTCCAGGACAGCAGGAGCCCAGAAGTGGGAGAGCTCCAGCGGGTGTGTGTCTGCTCCTGTCCGTGCTTTGTTTCTGCATCTCTTGGATGTCAGACCATGCTGTTGCACTCTCAAAGTACTCAAAGTGCTGTATTTTAATTTGTGCCTGCCTGCTTGCCAGCTGCAGTAAGACTTTCATCACGAAAGGCACCTGTGTGGAGCAATGTGCTGGAAAAAGCACACAGTGCCTCTGCCCAGAGGCTCCTCTGGTGTTCTCCCTGCAGGTACAGCTACGGGAAGGCCGTGCGAGGGACCATTCGAGTCACTCTGTGCCAGAAAGCAAGGAGGTGGCCCCAGAATGCCAGCAAGGACATCTGTAGGGAATACAGCGGTCCCGTGAGTAAAATGCTGGAAGGTATATGGGCAGTAAAGAAGCACCACAAAGGACAAAGTGTCAAGGGCTGAGTGAACAAAATGAACTGCTCAGAGCCCCGTCCGGTCTGACCTTGAATGTTTCTGGGGATGAAGCATCCACCACCTCCCTGGGGAACGTGTTACAGTGTTTTACGAGTTCTGCATTATTATTTGTAGCTGATAGTTATGAGAGAATGAGTAATCCCTTGTACTTCTGACCCCTTCCCTTCTCTCCAGCCCCAAATAATACCTATCACTCCCTACTGCAGACGGCGAGCAATGGGTGTTTCACCCCTTCTGTCAGCACATCAGTCTTCAATCTGACTCCCAGCGAGGAAGACAACAAACTTTATGCAGAAGCCTCTCTCCTGGAGACGGGCACAGGTACCCAGGGGCTCAGCAGGGAAGGTACAAGGGCAAGAGGAACCATTCTGGGGGTTTGAGGATCAGAGAGGGCACACCACGCCCTCTCCTCCTCCCTGCTGCTGGGATCATCACAGGGCATGCAGAGCTACTCTCTCAGCAGCAGGAGGATGAGGAGTGGCTGGGAGCTGGACGAGTGGTGTGGGTCCATGAGGCTACCAAGAGGCTTGCAGACAGCTTGACTAAAGAAGGAGCTGCCATAGGAGCAGCCTTCAAACCTTGGAGAATGCTGGTGTTGGGAAGGAAGTTTCAGACACTCTGCTAAGAGGGGTTGGGAATAACAAGTGAGATTAAACTAGAGTGCAGTAGTCACCTCTGGTACTTATCCCGCTTCCCTTGCACTCTGCATTCCAACAGGGGTGCAGATCAACACCTCCAGCCAAATCCTCATCTCCAGGACAGCTGCAAGGGCAGTATTTGAGACACCCAGTGAATATTACATCCCTGGAGTACCGTACAGGGGGAAGGTGATTTTCTTCCCTTGCTTTTTTGCTCCCTGTCATTTGCTAAGGAATATAGTGTCTGGTAAATCTAGCTGACCCAAAGCGTTTCCTGCTCCTCAGACAGAGTACTTTACCTTGCACCGTGTCACATTGCTTGACAGTGTGGCTACAGTGGCTGCATTTCAGATTCCCTGTTGCGTTTACACCTCCAGCATCTGCTGAGAGCAATGAGTGGTGTCTCAGCAGGGATGCTGGGATGCAAGGATCCCTCGGCTGTTGGAGCTGTTGGAGTGAAGCTCCTTGTGTTCTAGTCACACACACCTTTTGGAGCAGGCAGATTTTAACCATGCTCAGCTTCACTTTAGAGATGGGGGAGTTGTACAATTCTCCTGTCTTCTTGGGGCCAGACTGAAGTCTGTAGGTGACCTACACAGGAAAGTCCATGTTTGTCAGAGAGAGGAAGGTTTTGGGTATGACATTGGAAGAAATGTCTGACTTTGGCTTTCCTGCCTCACCCTGTTGTCACCAGATTAAGGTTCAGGATCACTATGGAACTGGTATGAAAAACAGGAAAGTTTATCTTGTGATAAGGGTCATGAGGCGTCGGTTTATCAAAACATACATCACAGATGACAGTGGAATAGCATCCTTCAACCTCGACACAACTGCCTGGAACAGCTCATCAGTGTCTTTAGAGGTAAACACCACCTCTGCGTATGGGAAAGTGAGAATCCTTGAGCTCTGCCTGTGCTCCCCACTCCTGTCCTGCAGCCCCCTGCCAGCTCAGGCCTGGGCTCACCACACGGCTCTGCGCAGAGCCAGCTGGAAGGCACCAAGCCAACAGCCTTTCCCAAACCAAGCTGACGACAGCCTAACAGAGCACTGAAGCATGAAACTCTTCATTTCTGTGTGTCTCTGGTGCCCTTTCAGGGGAGGTTCACACTGGAGGAGCTCATGCGTGGTGCTCGAAGGACTGACTTCAGTTACACGAACGCTTACCATCACCTGCAGCCCTTCCATGTCACAACCAAGAGCTTCCTGGACATACAGCCACCCACGGAAACACTGCCTTGTGGGCTCAAGCAGAATGTCCAGGTGACCTTCACACTCAGCAGGGATGACCTGGGAGAAGACACCAGCCGTATAAGCTTTGCATATTATGTGAGTAAGGGTAGTAGATAACCTGGGGGGAAGGGCTGTACTGGCAGGACCAGAGCCCAGTGAAGAGTTGAGGATATAATTTAGGTCATCCCTGGGGGGATGACAGGTAAACCTTGTTCTCAGGGAACTGGGTGAATGCTACACCCAGTAGCAACTGGGTGAATGCTACACCCAGTAGGGCTCAGCCTGGCCACATCGTGATCCTGGTGCTGGGGCTTCAGTCACCTCCATGGATGGGAGGAGGTTTCTGTCTTTGTAGCCCATCGCCCCCTTAGCCTCTGCCAAGGCTGCAGCTGGAAATTTCTTTTCCCTTTAAAACTGGACAGGGTATCCCTTTTTCACTCTGGTTATCAAACTGTTGCTCAGTGGAAATGGATTTTGGTCTGGTCTGGAGGCCACCCTACTAGAGGAGAAACACTTTAGTTATCACTCACTAATATGCAGTAAACCCACTACCCATCCACTGTCCTCATGAACAGACTAGACCAGAATCTCCTGTGTTAAAGCTTCTCCTCCCAACTGTGATGTCTGCAAATCTCCTGAAGTCTGGGGTTGGATTGAGCCCACAGTTAATTTTGGGGATTTTATTTTGCTTTTGAGAGCAAGATGCACATAGGTAAGTGTGGATGCACTCTGGTGGCAAACAGCAGTCTGCTCATCCCATGTCCCTCCTCTTGCAGGTCACTGGCAAGTCTGGAATTGTTGTCAGGGGCCAGAGGAATATCCAGATCGGGAAACTGAACAGTAAGTTATGGCAGAGAAGGGGAAACAGTTCCACCCAGTCAGATTCTAGGTTGGACATGAGAGTTGCTGGAGTTTCTCCCAGATCCCCTCAGTCTATAGGTCCTGAGTAGTCAGCAAACAGGACAGAGAGAGGCTGAGGAAGCAATTGTGTCAGCTGGAAAAGGGCAAAAGGACAGAATGAAACAATGATGGGAAGAGAGACTGGGAGGACGTAGGGGAAGATGGAGTACATAGGGTCAGAGAATGGAGGGAGAGGGCAGACAGTGCAGCAGCAGGAATTAGTTTGACATTGTAGGATTATATAGCATGAAAAGAAGGGCAGAAGGAGGTCTTGGTGGGGCTACAATGAAAACACTTTGCCTTTCCTTCCCCAGTGTTGAAGGGCTCGTTCTCCATCCCTTTGACCTTCACTGCCGACTTGTCCCCATCGCCTTCCTTAGTGGTGTATGCCATCTTTCCCAGTGGAGGAGTCACAGCTGACAGCATCCTTTTTGATGTTGCCTTGTGCTTCCAAAACCAGGTGAGACACCTCTGTGGCTGGAGGAGAGCTGACGAGCAGGAGTCAGAAGGCCTGAGGGAAGGAGACCCTCAGATCCTTCCGAGAGAGAACTGGGCAGAAGAGATGGAGGGAATATCTGCAGAACAGGGCCCAGGGACCAGGAAATCTCCAGTAGTGACTTCTGACAGCAGTGGCTGAGCAGGGGAGATTCCAGCTAGTCTCCCTCTTTCTGTCTGTGCCATCTGTCTGTCAGCTTCCTCACACCTCTTTCTTTTTCATTTCTTTTCCTGGCATATTGCTCAAGGTCAAGGTAGGACTCCCAGATAAAGAAGCCCACGCAGGGTCAGCAGTGCAGCTCCAGCTGCAGGCAGCGCCCGGCTCCCTGTGTGCAGTCCAGGCAGTGGATGAAAACATGATCTTCACCAGACCAGACCGTGAGCTGACCAGCCAAATGGTGAGTGTCAGCACAACCAGGCAAAACCTCAGGAGTGATGGATGAGCTGGGCGAGGCAGGCCGGGGCTGTGGCAAGGGGAGCTGGAGGCCAGTGAATGAGGAGGTCTGTGTGTGAAGGAGAAAGCAGGGCCTGCCTAGGGAGAAGGACAGGAACTGAAGTGCGTGCTAGGGGAGGATGGAGTGAAGCATCTGCTCCTTGCCCAATCCCTCCCTGCCTGTGAGTTTCCCTAGGTCTATGGTTTGTTCCCTGCTGCCTACCGACGTGGATACCCTGCCCAAGTAGAAGAGCATTCAGATCGCTGTGTGCAGCCGCAGTCCTCATCATCTCTGCTACGAGGGAGGCCACGGAATTCCTTTCAGCCTGACATCTTTAACCTCTTCCGGGTAATCACCTCATGATGTTTCCCAGAGCTGTTGCAATTATGTCCATCTGAGATATTTTCTCCTCAGACAGTCTGAGAAGGCCTTGCCTCCTCCAGACAGACCCTGCTATCTGCCCCGACTGAGCTGTGTTGTCTCGAGAGATGTACAATCCCATTATGAGTAGGAATACCTGTATTGCCCTCCACAGATGCACAAAGCAAGGTGATGAAATCCTGGACCATCAAGCTCCATTTTTTCGGACTTGAATGGGGATGAGGAATGAGGTCCTGGGCTGTGTACTGTTTATCTACAGTATTAGAGAAAGAGAGACAGGAGTGATCCCAAGCAATAGACCACAGATCTTTGACATGGCTTAGTTGTTAGCCTGCTCTTTGCCACTCTTTTGGGCAGTTCCCAGGCAGATCTCTTGGTGTGTTTAGGGCAAATGTCCTCCATGCCTCCCTCAGCACTGCTTGGGCCAGTGCTGCTCTGGGCTACCTGGGCACTGAGTTGTCCTGACCCCAATGGTTTTCAGAGTAATTTTGAAGAGCAGCAGTCAATCTTCCCCACTCAGAGACACTTTTCTGCCTTCCCTGCCCTCCTTCTTTTCCTAACAGAACATGGGACTGAAAGTCTTCTCAAACCTTGTAATCAAGAAGCCCTCTCAGTGCTCTCGTCAGGCGGATAGGAAGCCAGTCATGGGTGAGCTGCACTTTGAGCCTACCTGGGACATGAGATCACATCAGGTGGCAGAGCCCTCTGATCTTTGGGGTTTGCTGGTGGTGGATATTGTCTCTCGTAGGAGTATCGGGTGCTGCTGTGACAGTCCAGCTGCCCAGTCCACCAGACTCAGTAGGAGTGACCCAGTCCCTATAAAAAAGGGCTCTGAAGAATGTCACTACCTGGATGTTCCCTGACATTAAAGGATGGCACTCCCTTTCCTCACAGACAAACCCAAGTGGGGGCCAGGATCTGTTTCCCAGTGTCTATTCCCATTCCCCAGGGTGTACTGAGACCTAGCTTCTGTCCCCGCTTGTGGCCACAGAGACAGTCATGTTCTTCCTCTATGTCTCAGTTTGCACTTAATAACTGTACTGAGCTGGCTCACATGCCTGCCTGTATTTAAACCATTGCTTGCAGTGGAATGTGAGTTTTGTGCAGCAAGCAAATAGTATATTACTCACAGAATTAAAGAAGTGTTGGTTAAAGCAGCTCTCTGAAGGTTCTTAGTCTCTTAAGCAACAGCTCTTGGTCAGGTCAGGAAGGGGCTTTGTCTAACCAAATCTTGGAAACCTTGCAATCAGCTCGCTGCAAGCCAAGTGGTACCGCTCTCTTTTCCCTTCATTTTTAATCTCTCCCATGAAATCAGTCCACTCCCTTGTGTTTTCCTCTGCCAGACTCTTCTCATGTCTCCCTTAGTGCTTGTTTTGCCTCCAACCCCAGTGCTGGGCTGTCTGTGGTTGGCAAGGTTCACCTCTCCCACTCTGGTGGGACTCCTTATTCTTTCTTTCAGGGGTGCCCTCTACAGAAGACCAAAGAATCACTGAGGAACAACCCCAGTTCACAACTCACAGAAGATTTCACCACTCCTTCTCTGAAACTTGGATCTGGAATGTGTACTCTGTTGGGTAAGTGATTCCTGAATTTACAAATGGACAAAAGGATGGCCTCTTTGTTATAGTCTTGGCTAAACTGCGTTTGCGTAAAATAGGTGTAAAGAGACCTCTGCACATGAGTTTTGTGGCTCTTCCCTGCATTTGTAGTGTATCAAACTAGTAGACTTTGAGGTGCAGAACAGAAGTGTACACAGATTTAGGGAACAGCAGTACACTTCCAGACCAAACCACCACACACTGGAGCACACTCTGCTAACTTCTCATTTTGGTGGGTACGCCAGCTAAACCTGTAGCCCTTGTTGCCACAGTGCTTGCCTTAAGACTGATGAATCTGCATGCAGGGGGATATGGTGCTGCTGCTTTTCCAGAGCACTGAGTGAGTGTACAGAGCTGGAATGCTTGGGCAGTGTCTTGCTCAGGAGAAGGACATAGAGCCGTTACTGATGGCATTTAAACAGGGTTTATGGCTCTAGGGAAGAAATTGCTGAGAGCTGCCTTGCTGCGAACCACTGGAGCAAAAGTCATTGCTAATACAGCAGAGGGTGATCCAAGCATGAGGACCTGTGTCACCTGCCTCAGCAGGGCCATGAGCACTCCTCATTGCATCTCTTTCCCTCTCCACTAGCAGATGAATCTCTTCATGCAAGTTCCTCTCTTCCCCTCAGCTCCAATGGCAGCAGAAATGTCTCGGTCACAGCGCCTGCTGCTGCTGCACAGTGGAAAGTCAAGATGTTCTGCTTGGCTGGGAGGGGGTTTGGCCTTGCCCCGACCACGAGCCTCAGAACAGTTCAGCCCTTCTTTGTGGATGTGATACTGCCGTATTCCGTCACCCGTGGAGAGACCTTCCTGATGAAAGCCACTGTCTTCAGCTACCTGCAGCAGTGCATACAGGTAACACGGTGTGGGACAGCCCTACTGTGCCCTCCAATTTTAGAGCTCATTGTGCCAAGCCATCTCACCTGAGCTGCCCAGTCACTTACCTGCATCTGTCATTCCCTCAGATCCATGTGGCCCTGGCTAAATCCTCAGACTTCCAGGTGGAGCCGTGTCAGACCTGCAGGGACAAGGAGTGTCTGTGTGCAGAGGAGTCCAAGACCTTCATGTGGAATGTGACAGCAGTCCAGCTGGGTATGGCAGCAAAAAGGGACTGGTGATGGGGAACCCTAAAACTGAAGTGAGAGTGGGAGGTCCAGAGAAGCTGGCAGAGCCATGTCTCCTCTGAATCCTGAAGTTTGACCTTAATGGTTCAAACATGCAATCTTTGGAGGCTGGTGGGTTGCTTTCTTTCTCTCTTCTGAGACAGATTCACCAGAGAGGGCAGGAACTCCTGAAGAGAGGGCTGTGGGACTAGCTGGGGAGGAAGGGGCTGGATGGATGTGGGTGGTGGAACTTTGTGTTGCTGGTCCTGTGCTTCATATGCAATGGGAAGGTTATTCTGGGGTCTAAGGGCTGCTGGACCCTCTGTTGTTCCAGTCATGTTGCAGTGCAATGAAGTCACTGCTGGTGAGGCAGTACCGAGTTCCCTCATGCTCAGGGTGTCTGAACAAGCTGTCAGCACTGGCTGGCTCACCTTTACTGGGCAAACCACCGAGGCCATGGAGACCAACAACCCGAAGCATCTCAGACCACTACTGGTTAAAGCAAGTTTACTCCATTTGGCCACAGGTAGGAACAGAAAAGGACTCTGTTGAATTTATTTGCTAGGGACTCTGAATATCACAGTGAGGACAGAGGTACTGGACACCACGTCACGGTGTGGGGGCAGGAAGCCCTTGCCAGCTGCTGTGAGGGAGAGGCACGCGCTGACCAAACGCTTGCTGGTCCAGGTCAGTACGAGAACAGACTCACTTCTGTCTATGATATCCCTGCCCTGGGGGGAAGGCAGACTGAGGCTGGCTAAATGGTTTTATTGCCTCAAATTTTGGCCAGAAATAGCATACCAAAGCTGTGGCTTAGTTCACTTTGTTTCTCCCAGGACCTAGGCAAGCCTATTCCATTCTTGCAGTACTCTTTTTCTGAGCTGCATTCCCACGTCTGTGTTTCTTCCTGTACCTTTCCCTGCTTTTCAGGTTGTACCTGAGCTTTTGTATGTGCTCACTGGCCAGAGAGCTCTGTCCCTTGGGCTTACTCTTGATCCTTTGAGCAGGGAAGCAGGCAGATCTGCCAAAAATGAGGAGGGTGGAGTCTCTGAACTCTGAATTCAGACTTGAACTTGCTCTGAAATCTTGCTGTCATTTTGGAATTTTATGTGTATTTTTGTTTCTCCTGTCCCATGTTCATGTTTCTGCCCTGGCAGCCAGAGGGTGTGTTAGTGGAGAAGCCTTACAGCTCCCTTCTGTGCCCAAGAGGAGGTATGTGCCTGAGACGAGGTATGTGCACAGCCTGAATGGGTTCTGCAGCCTGAAATAACTACACCTGAGAGTAGAACTAAGCTATGGGAGGCCTGATGAAAGAATGTTTAGAAATTATTTTCCACATAGGAAATTTCACTTCCTATTAGACAGGAAAGAACAAGAAATATTACTCCCACATGTGCTGTCCTACTGAATTTGCCACCAAATATCGGTGGCAAAATCCTGCTCTGTAGCCTCCTTCCCACACTCCAGTCCCTGGATGCTCCTGGGGCTTGGTAGTCAGCAGCGAGAGCTGCTCCAACCCTCCCACCCTGTCCCTGCAGCATTGCAAGTGTCTCCAGGATGTCCCCCTGTTGAGTGATGTCCAGCCGTGATTCTTGCGAGCCTTGTGAAGCGTAGTGAATTGAGCTGAAGTGAAGCTTGGTGAGCCCTCGGCCCCACCAGCAGCTCTCATGTATGTCCTAATCTGAAAAGTTTCCAGGCAATGGAGCTTGGTGCAATGACCAGGACAGTCGGTGTGAGCGGGATGTAGGCAGTGTCCCATTTACCTGGGACAGTCTTGTCCCTCCAGTTAGAAGCTTTTGGCTTGTCTTTTCATGCTACAACTTTTATCCTATTGTTATCAGGAAACATGGCTGAAGAACCTGTGTCCCTTCGCCTCCCTGACAATGTAGTAAAGGGATCTGCCAGGGCTTCCATTTCCATCGCAGGTAAGTGTGCTGTGGGCTCACAGACTGGTGGTACCAAAGAGCAAGGCTTAACTTGGTGTCTGAGGATCCATTTGACATGGAACTGCCCAAAAGAGAGGATGCTGTGTTTCTATTCTGAAAGCAAACACGAGGCTTTCAGATTTTTGGCTTTCATTGGAAGAGTAATCTGCAGAGGAGAATAATCCTTCTTTTTCTAGCTAGGACCTTGGAGCAGACACTCTAGGACCTTGGCTATTTCTGTGTAGATACAAACGTTAAAGCTCAAAACCATCTTGCCTCCCTGTTAAGTTTCACTGCTACAGCAGAAGCTCCTGGAGAGAAGAAATCTTTCTTAGCATTATGAAGTTGCAAAAGAACACTTTGGAGAGGGTACTGGGACCAGCCATACCTACCATTAAATACACCTATTTGCATTACAGGCCAGCACTGGTATGAAGCCAGGCCTGGCATAAGTAGCCATGAATACTGTGCAACAGAACCCAACAGAGGAAAAAATACAAGGCTTTTCTGACTGGGTGGAGGACATACGGACACCTTCACGCCATCTGACTAGCACCCCTGCTGGCTTCCTCACATTTTCATGCTTGACATATGGCCAGGTAGAACAGGCCTGGCTAAAGACCAGAAGAATTTCAACCTTTCCCTGAGTGCTGTTGTATTTGCTTGTCTATGTGACCCAGCCTGAGCAGGTGCAGCTCTGCTCACAGAGCTCTCATTATGGTTGGAGGTATTCAGACTGCAAAAGCTGATAAGGGGAAGTTCTGCAGGAACTCTGTAGTGTAGTCATGATGCCAAGCTGGGAAGAGGCAGAACAGTCACTGCTCTCCATCTTGCACTCTGTTGTTTACTCCTCTTTCCTCCTTTCTCCAGTGCTTTCCTCCTGTGCTGAGATGAAGCACTGTTATCCCCTGCCTGGCTGAAAAGGCACCTCAAATCATTCTCAGACTTTGTTTGTTTCTTACACCCTTGCATAGGTGACCTCATGGGGACAGCACTGCAGAACCTGGACCACCTGGTGCAGATGCCCCACGGCTGTGGGGAGCAGAACATGGTGCTGTTTGCCCCCGTTGTCTATGTGCTGCAGTACCTGGAGAAGACGAGGCAGCTGAGCCCTGAGATCAAGGACAGGGCTACAGGATTCCTGCGCAATGGTGAGTACCACAGACCCACCCTGTCCCTCTGCCTTCCCCTGTGTCCAATGCACCAGTAACTCTTGCCCTTGCACTCACTCTGTCAGTGCTGTCCCCTCTGTGTTCCTGTGCCATAACAATCACTGTTCCCATCTCCCCAGGGTATCAGACGCAGCTTCTTTACAGACACAGAGATGGCTCCTATAGTTTCTTCGGGCAGAAGGATGGAGAAGGAAACACTTGGTAAGCACTGCAAACATCCCTCACTTCGGATTTTTCCTGTCTGAGTCAGAGCACCTAATGTGCCTGAGAAAGCTGACCGGATGTTTGTTCCTTCTTTTGGATTGAGACAGCAGGAACTCTCTGACAGGGAGAGTCTCAGGTACTTGAGCCACTTGAAAAAGCAGTCAGGCAGGGCAGCAGAGTTTCTGGGAAAGTGGAACAACAAAAGATGTGGTCCCAGGGGATGAAGGGTCTTCTTTTCGTCTCTATGCCCCTGCTGTTGGCCCACAGACAACGAACACCAGGTTGCGCTGCTGGTGACCTGGCAGCCAAGAGGGATACACGTGGCTGGGAAAAAAATCAGGTGAGAGCAGTAAAAAATCCTCACCTCAGTGAATGGAGAAGAGCCACCTTGGCACAGCTTGTACCTATGGTGCTTGGCTGAGATGAATTGAGAAAGGAAGGGAGGAAGAAAATGGGGAATTCCAGATTGTCTGTAGTTATTTGGGGGAGATGAAGTGGAACGGGTAAAAGTAGAAGGAGTAGGAGGTTTTTTACCTGTGAAATGACTGGGTAAAGTACATAAGTAGTATACAAGTAGTATATCTGTGGAGATGGGGTAGGGAGAGGAGCCACTTGGGTGGGTCCTATGGACTGTTTCCACTTTTAGGTTGACTTTCTTTAGGAAAATTACTCTTTTTTGCACCCCCACTGTGTCACTAGTTCAGGGACAAGCATCAGGAGACTTCTGACTTTCTCTTTGCCTTTTTTTTGTTTGCTTCTTTTTCCCATAATTCATTTTATTCCTAGGTTGACAGCTTTTGTACTCAAGAATTTTGGCCAAGCCAGAAAATACATCTACATAGATGACAAGAACATCCAGGATGCCCTACGCTGGCTAGAGCAAAACCAGCTGCCCAGTGGCTGCTTTGCCACCAAAGGGAACTTTTTTCACTCCTCCCTAAAGGTAAAGATGGGCCAGGGCAGGTGGCACTGCTGGGGAATGACTGGACATATTTGTGACAGCAAAAGATTGTGGGATCCCAAAGGATCCTAGAAAGTCATTCTGCAACCTGTGCAACCAGCCCTGAAGAGAGGGAAAACATGAGAGGAATGCTTCTCCTTCTGAGGAATGTGCCTTCCTAGCACCACTTAAGAGTGAAAGATGCGTTCCCTTCTCAGGGCAGCATGGATGATGAAATCTCTTTGGGGGCCTACGTTGCTGCAGCGCTGCTGGAGATGGGTCTGCCACTGCAGGTGAGCACACTCAGCTCCCTCCTGCTCCCTCCCCCTCTCCTGGCCACCACCAAGGGGACACACCAGCTTGTGACTCTGGTGTTCTCCAGGCCAGGAACTGGGAGGGAACTTCTGGGAATGAGCCAATGTTTGGTCAAACGATGAAGTCATTCCTCTCAAGAGCCAGTGCTGTGAAACTGGCCTGGTGCAGTAGTGCGTGGTGGCAATGGCTCCCCGTGCACACTGGGGCTGCACGGCCTGTTTTCTGAAGACAGTCTGTAATTTAATGGGTTTCTCTGGAGCTCCATCAGGAAGACATAGTGTGGCTCCTTGGAATGAGTTCCCCATACCCCCATTTCACCCCTGTCAGAGTCTGGCATGTGTCTCCTCCCAACACAGGGCAAGCTGATGCAGACTACTCTCCGCTGCCTGCAGAAGGTGGTTCACAACATCACCAGCATCTACACAGAAGCCTTGCTGGCCTATGCCTTTGCCCTGGCTGGGGACTATGAGACAACCCAGGAGCTGCTGTACAAATTGGAGGAACAGGCCATCAAATCAGGTGCTGCCTGCTGGGACTCTGGACTGATGTATGCCCAGCTACAGCGGTCAAAAACGATATGTGTATTTATACATATTCCTTGTATTTGTGCAGTAACTTCATTATGTGACTGAAAATACAGTAAGTTATTTCACAAGCTGTGAGGGTGACTTAACAGAAATAGTTTCCTCAGACTGGAGGATTTCAAGATCCCTTTGGGGGAGGAGGTAGGAATCTGTGAGCTAAAACAAGCTGAAGCCCTGGAGAATAAATTCAAGAAAGCAATCCTGGCCTGAGTACAGGAAATGAACTGAAGGAGCCCTGAAGGCACTGTGGGATTTGTTTCCTCTGAAACCCAAATTATGTCCTCCCTAAACAGCCTTCATGCTCCTTTTCCTTCTGCAGGAGGACAAATCCACTGGAGCCCCAAGCCAAGCTCTCCAGCCTCCACAGACTTCTGGCCTGGTACTCAGTCAGTGGACATAGAGCTGACAGCCTACGTGCTCCTGGCATACCTCTCCAAGCCACGGGTGCACGCCGGTGACATGACAACTGCAGCTGGCATTGTGGCGTGGCTGACGCGGCAGCAAAATGCCTACGGGGGTTTTGCCTCCACCCAGGTAAGCAGTAGGTCCCCAGGGATCCTTTTGTACCCTAGGCTGGCAGCACAAGTCCTCTTGAGGTCTTCCTGTTCCAAGCCAGTTTCATTACAGCTGATGCTTTCAGAGGAGTGACTGTGTCTCCTTCTCTAGGACACAGTTGTTGCCTTGCAAGCCTTAGCGAAATACGCAGCAAGGACGTTCAGCACATCGGGCCAGGCAGTCGTGAGGGTGAGGTCCCAGAGGGCCTTTGGGAAGGCGTTCCAGGTGAGCCGCCAGAAGCGGCTGCTGGTGCAACAGGCAGCCCTGGTGGAGATCCCGGGGCAGTTCCTGGTGCAGGCCCACGGCAGCAGCTGTGTCTTGGCTCAGGTGAGGAGGTGGGATGAGCGTGGAGAGAGGAGGACTCTGCCTCTTTTCTCCTGCATGAGATCATGCCTGGCCTGTCTGTTCTGCTCCTGGCTCTTATCCTGCAGATAGTGCTGAGGTACCATGAGCCTTCCCCGCGGACTCCTGTGGTTTTCACTCTGCGTGTCAGCACAGAGCTGACCAACTGTAGCCAGGAGAATCCGCGTGTCCTCACCGTCCGCATCCTCGCCAGGTGACCCCAAGGGCTGTTTCTTCCTCCAGCAAGATGGAGTGAGCTTGGGGACAGCCGCCAGGAAAGTCTCAGGGCTCCGATGGAGGGACCTGACCCTTGGGGTGAACAGGACAGAGGGTGAATAGGAGAGGTGGAAGGCTTGGAGGGGCAAGGTGCTGGCTAACTCCTGTGAGGGGGAGCAGTGGGTGCTGTGCCCCCCGTCCCAGATGGGATACCTGGCTCAGGGTGTGGTGGTGGAGGGAAGGGGTGCTCAGAGGGCATTATCCTCACAGAGTCAGACCCTCTGTCTGTTTTTATTTCTCCAGCTACATCGGGAGCAGAGTCACATCCAACATGGTGATCATTGAGGTCTCCCCACTGTCCGGATTCGTCATGACTTCCAGATCCAGAATGCTGGTAAGGACTTTGGAATAAAAAACCCAGCTGTGGTAAATGGATCCTGCCTGCTTACTCCTGTTGGGAATTGTTCATTTCAGGCCAGGAGGTAGCTAAATTTGCAGGGGACCTTTGCTGCTGCAATTGCACCAAAATGTCTTGTTTTCCTACAGCCACCACAAGGGAGATCAGAGGTGGTTCAGCTTCTCCCACTGACAGTATTTGGAGTTGGGCCAGGAACAAAGGGTACTGCTGGTTGTGCTAACACCAGGATTTCTTTGTCAGAAATTCTAAGACAAGATTTCTCAGAGATCCTCTAGCTCTAGCTAAAAAGCTTCTTTTGTTTTCCAATTAAACCATAAACCAGAAAGATGAATTATTTGCACAGCCCCCATGCAGGTGTTTAAAAGCAGCCAAACACTCAGTGAGATGAAATAACAAGAATCTCTACTGGTGCCTGCCCCCATTTGCTGACCAACACATCAGACATATGTACTACCCACACAGCCTCTGGTCCCCAGAGGGGGAGATTCCTCTGCCCTGGGCAGGGTCATCTCATACCTGACATGCTCACAAGGGATGTCCAAGAGGGACTAACAAAGATATAACCACTGAAGCCCTTAGGCATGAGAAAGGCACAGTTCCACGCAGAGTCCAGCTCTATACCTTCCCTTCACTGAAACCGTGGGTCCCTCAGGTCAGGAATCCCCAAGGAAAACGCTCACAATTTTCTATCTATTATTGTTTCCTATCCTAGCTGGAGAACAGAACCATTGTTAAGAAAATAGAAGTGAAAGCTAATGTGGTCTACATTTATCTGGAGAAGGTAAGTGAGAACAAAAGCATTTGTTGTGGCACAGTGAGAGCAAGAGATCAGAGGACAAGGAGCTGTGTGAGAAGCCCGAGGCTGGTCTAGGTAAGAAAAGAGCACTGGCAGAATTGGGGGCAGAGGAAGCTTGCCCAATTTCATTGTCACTGGACTAGAATAGTGCTATCCCTCACACAATACTCCATTTTAAAGTCCAGAATCTCTAAAGGATTAGAGAAATGTAGTGCAGGAAAGCATTCAAATCAGGGAAGATGAAGATGCTATGACTTCTTTCTCCCCTTCCTTGCTAATTTCCTTCCATCCCCACTAGCTCAACGATGAATCTCAGACTTTCATTCTGCAACTGGAACAAGTAATTCAGGTGAAGAACCTGAAACCAGCCAGCGTCAAAATCTATGATTACTACCAGCCAGGTAGGTTACAGATTTCCTACTCTGGTGTTGGGAGCTGGGTTCCTGGTTCTCCAGCTGGGAAAAGACCTGCAGTCTTCTCTGTGAGCATCCATATGTAATCACCTTCCTCATTTCCTTTTGCAGAGGAGGGAGCCTTGGCTGAATACAGTGCTGTCTGTAGTTGAGGTAGGCAGCAAGTTCCTGTCTGACACCAAGAGTGGCATCAGGAAATGGTGGGTCTTGGGTGGGAAACACGGAATGTAAGCAAAGACAGGAAGGGGAATGGTAAGCAGTAGGGAACATGTACCCAGCTAGAAACAGGAAGTATCTGTGTATAGGTCTGTGGAGCAGTTCTTTTTTAAAGCAGTGGTGGATGCTCTACCTCCTCCTGTGCATGTCTGCAACTGGAGGGGCAGAGATTTGCACGTGAGCAGAGGTAGAGAACTCAGTTTTCCCAGCTGCTCTTAAAGGCAATTTTCCTGGTTTGGGAGAAAAACAGTAAACCTGAATAATCATTCAATCAGACAGTTCTAGTCTCCTACTTTTAATAAGACGCCACACACAGTCTGAGCCTTCCAGAAACTAACTGCTCAGCAGGAAATTCCAAGCATTTTCTCTTTTCTTCATATCTCCATGTGGTGACAGTTGGCAGGGGTGACAAAGGACTGACGGACAGAGACTGCAAAGGAGGGATCTATCCCTGTTCCTGTGAAGACAATAAAGGACAAAAAAAAGAAAAATCTTTGTTCCTGAAGTATTAAAACTAACCACTGGGAACTCAGGGGCCTTTTTTGCACCTTGTGACCAAACGGTACTGTTAGGCCAAGAAGGACAGGGCTCTTATCACCCAGAGGGTTGCTGGGCACTGGAACAGGTTTCCCTGGGAAGTGGTCACAGCACCAAACCTGACAGAGTTCAAGAAGCGTTTGGACAATGCTCTCAGGCACAGGGTGTGACTCTGGGGTGTCCTGTGCAGGGACAGGAGCTGGACTCCATCATCCTTGTGGGTCCCTTCCAACTCAGAATATTTTATGATCCTAAGATTCTCTCTTCGCTTTACCTATACAAAGCCTATGTCAGAACCTCCACTAAGGGTGTGGAGCTTGTGGCAGACATCACAGGGCAGGGCTGTGTGCCTCCCTACATGTGATTCATGGAGCAGGTGGTTTTCTTGATCTTGTGGGCTGTGGGCAGGAAAGCACACAGTGCAAGGAAAGTTTAGAGCAGGGGCAGGCACTGGTCAAGCTTCAGCTTTGCCTTTGCTCAGCCTGGAAAGAGCACAGGCAGGTTTCCATTCCCTAGTGTGCATCAGAAGCCAGGCTAAGATGGAGAAAGGCTTGGCACTGAAATGGAGTCAGGCCCTGCAGTGAAGGTGAGCATGGCATGTTGTGTGCACAGGGCTGGAGGGATGCGAAACTGCCGGGAAAGTGCCCGTAAAAGGAACTGTGGTGAGTTGAATAAAGTGTATTTGATGCAAAATGCCAGCACTGTCTGGTGATAGCACTTGGTACAGGCAGCCCTTGTTTTCTGGAACATATCTCCAACTCTGTCATGATCTTGTCACATCAAATCTTCTACTTCAGTTCTCCTTCCCTCAGTTTAACCACTGGGATACAGGAACTCACCCTTACTTGGCATTGCAAATTGCTTTCTACTCTGGACCTGCAGTCTGGCAAGTTTCTTGACCAAGGGCCTTTGCCTGCTTCTCCCTCCCTTTCCATACTCTTCAGGACCATGCCTGTGATAACAAAAGACAAGTTGGGCCCTCACCTCACTCGCACGGGACACTGTAGCTCATCACTGCAGTTTCTTCTGGAAGACAAGGAAAGAAGTGCTAGTGAGACACATTGACAAAAACCCACTAAAGCAATCCAGCATTGTGCCACTGTTCCTAGGAGCGGTGTTCCCTCAATTTACAGGCTATGACTCCCCTCTGCTTGACACATGAAACCACTGGTGTGTGCCCATGACTCTGCAGCTGGTCAGGATTCACCCAAGGCATGAGGCTGAAAGTCCCAAAGAGCTCCATCACAGTTATGAACTCCTCCCTTTCTGAAGGAATAGCAATCCCCGACACATTTCTAGCTTTTCTTCCCACTAGGAACCCCACAGAACAGAGGACAAGTTGGTTTTGGTGTCATTTTTCTAAGGGAGCCCTTACTCTTCTGAGTCATCCCCTCACTATGGGCCCTCTGCCTTTGCTGCCTCCCACAAAAAAAGTGTTCAAAAGCACAGCTCCTTGCTCCACTCTTGTTGGGAGAGCCAGACCCTGTGTGGTTCTACATGCCACCTTCAGGCCTGCAAGTTCTGGGGCCAGAGGGAGAAGGACCTAACATTTTGAAAACCAGCAGCAGGTTAAGTTCATGCCTAGAGAGCTTCTAAGGAACAGTCAGATAACCACGTCAGGGATGGTATTGTCTTAGACTCAACAAAATTCAGAAATTTTCTTTCCAGATATACATTTGGGCGGTTTTTGCAGTACAGCATCTGAGCTCACCTGGCATGTAGTAATCGTAGATCTTGATATTAGCTGGTTTATGATCCTTCACTTGCATGTCCTGCTCCACCAGGAAAGTGTAGGTTTGAGGCTGTCTAGTCAGCTAAGATCAAGAAATGCAAGGATTAAAACCAGAAATAAAGTCCTGTAAGACAACCCCTTTCACCTGCTTGCACTCAGGCTCTCTGGAGACCTCACCACTCTAACAGATCTGTTCTGCTTTCTAGTCCATCTCAGAAATATCTTTTACTTCCCATTCTGTGAATATCTCCTCTTTTTGGTCACCAAATTTAACTCAGCTCATGAGGAACATCAAACCTACAGAGTCAGTGTGCATTAAGTACCTAAATGGAGCGCTAGTGTTCCCCACAAATCACACCTTCCCATCCAGCTTTGCTCTGAGCTCCTTCATGCATCTTGCCTCAGTGGCTTCTTTCCCATTCACAGTGACATCAGCTCTTATTCTCCAGTCTCACATAACCCCCATCATTAAGCAGACACATACAAGCTGTGGATGAACATCTGCTGCAGGGTAGTAGTTACATGACCTGCTGTTGATTGGGGTGCACATTGTGCCACCTGGCAGCCTGAGCTGAAATATTTCTCTGTACTGCCTTTCTGCTCCATGCTGTAGATGTAACGAAAGCAGCATCTCTGCAAGACTAATGCATCCACGTGACACTAACCCGCTCCCTATGGGGCCAGCTTAGCTCAGCTTACTGACAGAAACTGAGGATGAAGAATCACAGAAATGCTCCTTAGAAATGCTGAAGTTTTAAATACACGCCAGGTCTCATTTCTGGTGCTGTTTAGGTATTCATGGAGCTAGAAAATGCTGGAGTGGTTGTTAATCTGTTGATTCACGAGGCTGTGGAGTGAGCACTTCTGTTCACACAACCATCTGGTTTAGTTTCAAACAATTTAGCAAAACCCATGAGCAATCTTGCATGCTCTCTGCTGAATTCAGGTTGCTTAAGAGCTGTCTAAGATTTCAGGCTTGCTTGGATTTACTAGATGGATCTTATTACTGCTCCCCAGTCCTGATCAGGCACCATATATATGGACTTCCAATAGTCTCTGAACAGTGCCAACAGATGTAGGCTTAACATCGGAGTTTGCCTTGTTTCACTCAACTTAAGTGGCCCTGTAAGAGGCTCTACAGATGAACAACTGCTGACTGACACTTCTCCAGATCAGCAAATGTGGCTGGTATGCAGGAACAACAGCTCTGGATAGTTAAAATAGTAATGAAACCAGTAAACAAGGTAAAAGCTATCTGTCAGTCCATAGCCCCTTTAATGATGATGTTAGCCCAAGTTACACTCACTTCCTCCAGGTAGAGAACAACTTGGTCAGCTTTGCTTTCAACTTTCTTCACTAAAGGCATTTTCTTTAGCTGAAAATAGGGGGAAAATATCAGAAAGGCTTTAATACAAAGCAGAAACATTCAGGGGCATTTGTTCTTGTGAGACTATGGGCAAAATATTTACATGGCCAGGGAAGCTGTTGATGTAGGGAAAGGCAAGGCGCAGCTTGGAAGAGACTTTAGGTATAAGGATCTCTTAGGAGGAAAATAACCCTGTATCTCTGCCCACAGGAATGATCACATTTCAGCACACAGTCCTGCGTGATGGACATCCATCACTGTTCCCATCCCAGCTGGACACAAATTCGCGGTCTCACCTCTTCCAGTGAACCTGCCACGGGGCTGTATCCAGACAGCAGCTCCACTTGGATCAGGACCATGTTGGTGGACACACGGTTCCCTGTGTAGCTGCAGCAGGAACCCAGGGGACAGCACTAATGTTACTTTCTGAGCCATGATCTCCAGATACTCCAGCCCAGCTTTGGTACTCAGGTGGAGGAATGTGCCTTTCTTTCCAGTGTTTCTCCTGCAAGCATACCTGTTTCTGTACTGTAATAAATCTTTGTGCTTCCCTTGATCTCACTTTTAATTGTGCCAAGGAGAATAAGTTCCTTGGAAGCCTCCTGGTGTTACCTTCTTTAGGCATGGCAGGGAATATCACATCCTACGCCTGTTCTCTTGGCAGTTCTGTCCCAAGGCAGGCAGGAGTACAGCAGAGGAGAGTGGTGTGACAGTCAACCAGGAGCAGAGGAGGGAACACTTAGGAATATGTGTCAGTCCCCCAGGACCTTCACATCATCAGTGTTTTGAGACCTTATCCTAGAAGGCGGTGAGACCCACAGACCTTGGGAGAGCTTGTGGTGAGTGGCGTGGTACAAGACAGGACTGCAGCCTGAGCCACCCCTCTGGGGCCTCGTGCCTCTCACCCAGCTGGGGAGAGCACAGTAAAATGAGTGGGGTCACCTCAGCGCTTGGACCTCACGAGTGAAGGGGAACCCTGCCATCAAGAGACTGGTGGTGCCAGAAGCCTCTCAGCACAGGAGGAAAGGGGCAACTCAGTGTCTCCTACCGAGCACGAATGGTGACAGGGAACCGGGTGGCGTCGGGCGCGGTGCACTCCGTCTGCACAGATATGGCAAAGGTGGCCTCGCTCCTTATTGGAGGGATGTGGTACCTCAGGATGGCCTGCCAGGACAGAAAGAAGCTGGATGGCAAAGAATAGCAGGGCTTTTTTTGCTGGAGAGTATCTTTATCTAGACTCGGCTGCTGTTTGCTGTCTTGTATTGGTGTAAGAGAAAACTATGCGGCAGAAGCAGAGGTTCTGCTAGGAGTGCACTGCTCCTGGTGGATTTCTTGGAGGAGAGGAGCTGCTCTGGCTGGGTGGAGATGATTCAGATTTCATTTGGGGAGTAGATGTTACCTTCCTGTTGGATCACAGTTACCCCCACCACCCATGACACCCAGATTCTTGCAAGCTGCTGCTGCAGTTTGTTTTCACTGTTGGCCAAGTAGCAAGGTAAGATGTCCTCTGGCTTTGAAGGCTTTTCACCAGACAGACTTTTTCTTCCTGGCTGGGCTTACCTGCAGGAAAAGACACCCGTGGCCCTGCACACGCAGGGTATAATCTTGGGCAATGGCTGGTAGCTCCACTGTCTGTAGCAGGAGGCGGTTGCTTCTGTCTACTCGGAATTTTTGGCTGAACCCCTTGGAAGTGAGAGAAACCTGAAGATCAGGGCTATCCTTGCTGAAGATGGTGGTTGCATACAGGGCTAGGGCTTCCAGAGCAACAACTGTGTCCTGAGGAAAGAGAAAAACATCAGGAAAAGTAGAATTCCTGTTTCCTATGCATGCCCAGTCCTTAGCCTTTCCCTCCCTCATACTGCAGCTATAGCACAATAAGGGTCGAGCTTTTCCCTTTGGCTTTTAGCATGGGATTATCCATAACTCCCAGGACCTGTAAATCCATACATCCTTTTTTATTTTATTATTTTTTCTTTTTTTACCATTGCTCTCAAAAAACCAGCATCAAATCTGATGATGATGATGGCTCAAAGGGATTACCTGGGTTGAAGCAAAGCCTCCATATGGGTTTTGCTGCTTGGTGAGCCAAGACACAATCTGGGATGCCTTTTTGATTTCATCTGATGACAAACTTGACTTTGTAAGGTGAGCCATGAGGATGCTAGATGTCAATTCCACATCAACAGATGGAGCCTGATACCAAGACAGGGAATCTTCTTCCTGTTTGGACTGTTGACTCCAGAATATTTGGTCATCTAGAGGTGGAGTGGGAACATTTATGGAGTGTGCAGCTGTATCTAGTGGCCCTGGAGTTCTACTTAGCCCCTGTATATAGGTACTAAACAAACATGTACACTGGACATAATACAGTTGGATGATATATGGGTGCATAGCTCCCTATTTGCTCCCCACACCCTGCTTTTCCCAGTAAAACCCTATGCCTGCAGGCTGGGGAGGAGCTCCACAATATCTGAGATAATCCCCTGGTTTGGATGACCAGGAGGCCAGGACTGTGAGATCATCCATAGAGAAAATCTGCCTCACAGTGTGGATGTAACCTGGGACAGCTTGGCAAACTGAGGCTTGGATAGCCAAGCCTGGGACTCCCCACATAGCTCTGGCAGTACTCCCCCATCACTCCTGCCCTCCATTCCCATGGTTGTTCAACCCAGGGATTTCCACGCAGTTCTGCCAGTGGCCCTCCCTCCTGCCCCAGAGTCTTTGGTACCTGATATTATGGCAGCCTTATCCAATCTTTTGAGAATTTTCTCCCTGAGTGCCTTGTCACCTGCCACTGCAAAGGCGTTTGCAGCCAGTGCCAGGCTGTAGAGGTTGGGACTGCCAGTATCAGCACTGACCAGGTCCCTGATACATTTCAGAGCTTTCCCCACAACTGGGTCCTAGAATACAATTGAAAGCACACTCGTTACGGGCAGGGTGTTTGGGAAGGGAATGCAGATTTCACGTGTGCAGAGGAGGGTGGAAACAGGGACAGGACATACAGGGACATGATTGATAACAACCCCACGTGCACAAAGGCAGAGCCCAGGCAGTGCCTGCGAGAGGCTGCACACACAGCCCGCTCCTGCTGCTGATACTCACGGAGTGAGGCATCCCTGAGTGTATGAGAGCTGTCACGATCACAGAGCTCAGCCCCAGGCCTTCCTCCACAGCACCCTGCAGCCACCACAAAACACAGAAGAGGGCTGCTGTGAGAAGGGAGAGGGGGAAGTTTTCCAGTGCCTTCTGCTTCCCTAGAAAAAGCCAGCACAGACAAGAGTGCTGGTCCTATTCCTTCTCCTAAGAAAGTGACAGGACGGGTATCCAGTTTTAAAGGTCCTGCTTACGAGAGCATTTCTCTGCCAGGGTTCCCCAGTCTCCTCTGGGTAGCTGATTCCTTCCCTCTGCTGAGCACATTCCCCTTTCCCCTCCCAAATGTAAGATTTTCAGTAGCAGATTTCAATGCCAGGGGAAAGTTATGTTCCCACAACCCTGCTGCAAGGTGGCATGTGTTAGCTTTTGAGATGGAGGTAGGGCAGGACACTGTTTCGGTTCCCGTGTGCACATCATCAAATGCAAACCTTCATCTTTCATAACTTGAAAAAGTGCCACCGTGACTAGGCAACCCTGAGTGTCACCCAAGGCTGACCTTGGGCACTTCAGAGCCTTCCTCCTGCAACAGAGTTCATTTGTTCTTAGCATCCAAACTGGACCAGAAAGTGAAGGAGCTCTGAGGTACCCAATGAACCACCAGGACATGTCATACCATCAGACCATTGTTGAAGAGCTTCCCCACACTCTTGAAGCAGCCAGATGGAGTTTGACTTTTAATCAGGGCACTGGCAGCATCCTTTATATTTTGTTCATCTATGTGGATGAAGTGTCGGGCTTGGCTGAAGGTCTTCAGTACAAGAGCAGTAAGCCTAGAGCCAAGGAAGGAAGAAGGAAATAGAACTTAACTGTCACTGGATGCATGTCTCCAAGAGGAGACAGGAGTCTCTGTGTCTTCTACTAAACCCTCCCTGCAGGAATACCAGCAGTCCAGAGCCCCTGTGCAGATGGAAAACTGGAAGCAATGCACATGAGTTAGATGCTCACGAAGCTTGAGCTCAGAGCCGTCTGCAGCAAGAGAGAAAAAATTAAATTCTTCAGACCTTCAGAGCTCTGCTAATTCCAGCAGGGTGCTTTGTTGCCCTGGAGGGCTAACATTTAGTGAGCTTGCTCAGACCCATTCCCAATCCTGTTTGGGCACAAGGCATTCTGAAAAACCCGTAAAGAAGGTGCCTTTGCTGCCAAGTTTTTAGAATCAATCTCGTTTGGGGTGCCCAAGCACGAACAATCCAACAGGGGTACTTCAAGTTAGTTCATTGTCACATTTGACAGAGGTGTTCCATAGACTAAGAGGAAGATTTTGTACATATATCGAAACAGATAAATAGGGAAAGTGATGGCATATTGCAGAGTGTGAAACCTGGCATGACATTAATGTTATGGAATAAGAGATGGATATCGCTCTGGTTTCAGCTCGGGTGGAGTTACTTTCTTCTCAGTAGCTGTTACAGTGCTATGTTTTGGATTTGGAATGAGAATGGTGTTGAGCGTGCAGCTGTGTGGTGCCTAATTTCCATCTGGGCTTAAACCACGCCACCTTCCAAAAGGTGTCAGGAGCAATTTCTGTTCCAAACTCCACACCTTCAGACTGCCTCAGTTTCCCCAGACCAAAATCCAAGCCAGCTCGAGCCTGACCAGGTCAAACTGTTGTTCCTCAGTCATGTCTGGATATCGCTGCTTACCAAGTGTTTCCTGGCTCACTTCCTTCCCCAAAGGCACTGTATGAGCCGTCTGTGTGCTTGTACAGGAGCTGCCGCTGATATCCTGCGGGAAGAGGCTGGGGGTAGTGAAGATGCTGTGTGCCTGTCATGTTCTCCAGGTGCCAACCTGCCCCACCAATCCTGCTGATCATTATAGAGAGCATTATCTCTGAGGAATTTAGCAGAGGGGTGCCGTGTACCACTTGTTCTGCTGACACACCGTAGCCTGATTTACACTGCTGCAATTACCATGCTGTCAGGCAAGTGATGCTGCACAAATCCTGCTCGGCGTCAGGCCTCTGAGACTCCTTCCACACAAATACTGTAGTGGACATCACCAGCTTAACAAGTAGAAATCCACTCACCGCTTTCCAGACAGCCAATTGCCTTCTGTTTGATTGCTGAAGTCAGTTGTCCTGTTTCTTCAAGGTATCGCGTGATAAAGACGTTTGGGGCAAAATGAACCATGTTCTGCTCACCACAGCCACTGGACATCTGGAGAAGCTCATCTATGTTGTCCAGTGCTGTTCCCATAATATCACCTGTAGGACAGAACCACAGCTTTGGGAGCCATACCTGTTCTTGCATGTAAAACAATTCTGGTCTCACCAATTGTCCAGATAACCTCCTAAGACTGATCTCAGTTCACCTCTGCTCACGTGATGTCTATAGACTCTAGGAACAGTGATATGGTACTTGGCTGTCTTTCCCTTAGCTTGGTAAAATTGTACATCAATCCAGTGCCACTTGTATAGGAGAGACGGGATACTTCTCTGGAAGACAGTATCTTGCTGTACATATTCCCTCTTATTACTCTGTTTGCCAAAGAAGACACAGTGGCACCAGAAGAGATGTGTTCTGCAGGGAAAAAATATTACTTCCCAAGACTCTTCTAAAAACTCACCTAAGAAAGAGATGTGGGCTCTCTCTGACCCAAGGACGATGTTCTCTGGCATAGTGAAAGAGATTGTCTCTGAAGCTAAAGTTCCTGCAAATGGCAAAAACATCAGAACAACAGGCATGAGGAAGATGGCAGAGTCACAGGCATCCCCCAGGAGATGGTGTAAACAGGGCTGGGATCACCTCATCAGTTGGTGGAATCAGCATTCAAAAGAGAGGATGACAGAGATCCAGCCACCCATTGATGAGGGTCTGTGATGTGGTTAGACTGTGGCTTGATGTTGCCATGAGCTTTTAGTACTGGGTAGGGCTGAACGGCTTTGCCTACCCATTAGAGCTCCAAAATCCCTAACTTTCTGCTCCCTACACACGTCCAGATATTCCTAGAGTTGTTCGGACACCACATTGCTTCCATCTGATCTCCTTGTTCTGTGCACAAGCACAGCCCTGATGGTAAGACAGTATCTGAGGTCTCTGCACCTACCTTCAGGGCACAGGAGTGAGGTGTGGGTCTTTTCCTCCAGCTGCCCCTCTGCCTGGTGAGGAAAAGGCAGGTCAGCTCAGAAGGGAGAGCGGTAAAATCAGAGAGCAACTGTGCAGCACCCCACCTTCCTGCAAAGCACCTTTCCCATCCTCGTGGGCCATGGCAAAGGGCTTCACACAGACAGCAGATGTCCATGCCAACAGTGAAGTTGTACTGGGAAGCAGGTTTCTAAGCTGCTGCATGGCCTTTGACCACACTGCCCTGCCAGCAAGCAGTTCTGACATTTCTGTTCCATCCACTGGAGGAGCTCATGCTCCAGTCCAATCTACCCTTAGAATCATTCCTTGACCAGCCTTGCTGAGAAATGTGCCCACCTCCCCAGCTGATTCTTCTTTTCCAAAGCCACCCAGTTTTGAGCCTGACACAGCTCCAACCTCACCAAAACCCTGCAGCGCAGCCTGACCTTCACCAGCAGGTGTTTAACCACTGTGTCCTTCCCTCCGGACTCTGGCACAACGGCTGTACTCTCTGTGCAAACATCTTCCTGCTCCATCACCTCAGCAGTGACAGTGAAATTCACCTTCCCTAAAAAACAAAACATCAAGAGGCCAGCTGGCACATCTATGCCTATGTTTTAGTTTGCTCAGCCTAGGGCTGCTCACTCATGCTTTGCACAGTGTAGGCCAGTCTCCCTTCCAGCCCAGCTCTAGCTTCCTCAAGCAGCTCTGCCAGTGCCTCCCACTCCTGCCTCTCTCTTGACCCCTTACCTAATTTTGTAGCCTTCACATCCCAGGAAAATGTTTTTGCTGAATCAGGGCACAGGCAAAGAGTGAACCTGACATTTTCATGCAGAAATTCAAAATCCCTGGAGTCCATTAGGCTAAGTTGGAGCTAGAGGTGAAACAAAAGGGAGTTCAGGTTACAGAGCTGCTGGTGCTGCTGTGTTTTTCCATTTAGGTCCTTGATTCAATAACAATCAATCCCAGAAGCCAGGGGTGAGTATGATGACGGCCTGTTGCAGTACCTGTGGGACACCAGCAGTGTCCCATGGACATGCAATCATGTAAGGTTTGGCTTCTGAGGAGAGATAAACTGGTCAGTGACGACTCTGTGTGGAATTAAATTGAACAGCTTCTTTGGTGTCTTTTGCCCAATGCCTAAGAAGGCAGTCCCTTTGTTTGGGTCTCTATCAGTAGTTTCCACACATTCTTCTGTTCCAAACCATCCTGGAGGGAGCCACTCACCGCCATGCACTGCTTCAGGTAGCTGAAGACTTTGACTTTCAGGGGAAATGACTCTCCCCGGAAAACAGAATAGGGCAAAGTGGGTTCCACGAAGAAGGGCTTGAAGCTCCGCAGGCTGGTGGTCTCTGAGATTCCCAACCCATGGCTCTCTGAGGTGCAGAAGGTCATGGCTCTCCAGTCTGTGATACTGTCAGGTACTGTGACAGCTAGCTCGGCAGCCCCTGAATCACTGAGGAGAAAACAGAGTGGAAGACATTGTCACCACTCCAGAAAGATTTCTCTTGGGAAGACAAATGCAGAAATTCAGACTATGAAATGGAAGTGCATGTGAAGGCGTGGGGATTCCTGGGAAGTAGGACAGAGGTATGGGAAGGACAGCAAATAGGTGGACAAGGAATGACTGAGAGGAAAGTGCAATCCAAAATTTGCTTCTGAGCAGTGTTACACCTGAAATTCTTCTTTTGTGTGGGCACACAGGGCTCGCAGGGGTCCGTGTTATACACCAAATCGGTGCCATGGAGCACAGTGTGACACTTCCTATTGGGAAGGTGTGGAGACAATGGAACATGTCCCTTCTGAGGTGCATATTGATAGGATAAAAGGTAACACACAGTAGGAACATGGGAGATTCTGACCTGACATAAGAGAATACCATGAGGATGGTCAAACACTGAAACACAGTTTGAGGAATCTCCATCCTTGGGCATACAGAGTACTTGACTACGACTTGATCTAGCTGGACCTGCTTTGTGTAGAATGTTGAGCTATGGATCTGTGGAGGCCTCTTACATCCTGCAAGAATCTGCGATGTTAAATTCCCAAAAGCACTTGGAAAATCTCAAGCAGAGACAGGAACTGAACCAGAACTCCATTGTCCTTATCCACTTCTTCACACGTCCCTGTTTTCTTTCGTGCACAGAAGGCAATAATGCCCTATCTCTGCTCCTGCCCATTCCCTCTCCTGTGTCTGGCAGAAAGTCTGTATCCCTGTGGAGCCACAGCCCATGATTACTCACTTGATGGGAACCAGAGTCCAGATGAATGTCTCTGGGAACCAGGTACGTGCTGGCGCTGACTCACTGCCCAGCTCAGTGTGCTCGGCCTCAGCAGCTTCAACAGCAGCATCTAGTTCTGGGTACAAGCCCTCCAAGTCTGCCAGCTCGTCAAAAGCTATTGGGAATACGAGCACTCATTCAAAGGCAGAGCAACTGTGAAACCAGGATGGAGTTCAGGCAGGAAAAGCCCAGTTCTCCATCCCTCCCACTCCCACCCCAAACCCCCTTGTCCTCTCCAAGATGTCCTCAAGCTACTTCACTATTGTCTTCCACAAGACAATGCAGGAGACCAGGGAGATCCCAGCATGTGTGTGCTCCTCCATGAGACATTTTACCTGCTCACAGTTTTGCTCTCATTCCCTGAACGAAAGCCTAGATACTGCCCAATGCCAATCTTGGCTCATTCTCTGGTTTGCAGAAAGACCTTTCCTAGTCTTACAGACAGATTTTCTTTCCTGAGACAGATGCCCCAATTCGCCCCTTGACCATATTAGCTTCCTGCTCACCAGCTGAAGCTTCCATGCAGGTTCTTCCCCCGCAGCCACCCCTCTGCCCCTCCAGTGCACTGGACACACACACATGCCAGGGACTCTCCCCTCTCCCTGTGGAGCACATCTCCCGTGCAACCTCCCACTCATGTCTGTAAGCCATCCCCAGCTCTTAAGTACACTGCATGTTCAGCTGCCCATGTGCAGCCTATATGTTACCCGTGATCTCCAAAGAAACAGGAAAAATCGAGATGTACACATGTAGTCGTGGTCAAAAGTGGTCTGCGTGCGGCACTCAATTGGAGACTTGATTTTAAGGCTGGTTAAAAATGTTAGACCTGCATTCTGGAGGAAAGAAGGGGAAGAAAAGAAGGTATATTTTGTGGAGGGGGTGGCATGTCTGTCTCTTCCCCTGTGTCCCAGCAAATCAGCCACCTGTGTTGTTGCACCTCAGCACAACCTGAAAATTTATACAGGGAGAGAATGCAGAACTGTCCTGCTCCCAGAGCCTGGTCCTCATGCCGAAGGACTGTGGGGGTGACCACTTGCATGTGCATTCCTGCACACAAAGTCATTATTCTGGCACCACAATTTGCTGCCCACCCAGACTTTTCCCATCCTTCACTGCCATTCCTTTCTACTATTCTTTCCCTCCTTTCTCTAGGTCCCCCTTTTCTCTCAGGTGCTTTGCTTTTCCAACCTCCAGTCTTCTCTGACACAGGCTGACACTCCACTCTGCATCCAATCCCTAGGAAGTCTAAAAGGGACTAACAGGGAGTTGGGTTCTAGGAATCTCCCTGATCAGTGGGAATTTATCATGCTGGGAGCATAGAGTGTCATTGACCTCTTAGTTCAGAAGCTCGGCAAATTCAGATTGTGAAGTTGCCAGCATTTACAGGAAGAACAGTCTGTGAAGCTACCCAGTGCTAACCTGGGATATAAAAGGGCTTGGCTCTGATATTTCAGGCTTTCTGGAAATTAGATTTACCTTCAGAAGTTCATAAACATCTGGCTGGGACACTGCATAAGAGTATCTGTTGTATGTGAATGGTGATATTGCTCCTGGTGAAAGGGTGGTCTGAGAGGCATCAGTGATTCCTGGGCTCTTGTCGATAGTGCAGTAGTCACTGTAGACATCTGTGAGGGTGCTGAGCTGCTCCTGAGCATAGCTGAACATATTATACACCTGTAGAGAGAATGAAAACAGTACAGGTCAGTGTGAGAGGTGGGAAGATTTTAATTTCTATCCAGAGGTTTCCTGTGACCTCAGAGGCCAAGCTCAGATCCCGCCTGTCACAAAAACCCAGCCCCAAGCGGTTTTGAGTTTTATGGAGAGCCTCCACAAATTTTGGATGTATAGCACCAGAGAAGAACATGAGCCCCTCTGGGGTATGGCTGCATAGCTGTGGCACTTCTAGCTTAATAATTGTACCTGTGAACTCAGTGCAAACACTAAGGACACCTTCCCTGCATGAGTCATTGGACAGCTTCTTGTCTGACTGGAGGCACATCCTGGATCCACCAGGACAGTCTCAAGAGGCAATTCAGGTGCCCTCAGACTCAGGTGTAGAGCAGAAACGGGACCATTCCACTGCCAACACACCACTTAGAGTCCACTCTGTGCGTGGAAGGACTGTTTGCTTCATGTGAGCTGGAACAAAGACAGGGTGCCTAGCCCACGTTCAGCATTTTTTTTGAACATAATTCTTTTTTAGAGCACTGTCATGAATTGGTTCAGGAGATGGATGTCTCTTGCCTTCTGCTTGCCACTGTGGTAAAGCACCGTAAGTTTAACGAGAATGTGACTTTGGGCTGTAGCTGGGGATGACAGTGGGTTATTCTATTAGATCCCTCTGTAGACACTGGAAATTTTGGCCTTCGTTTTTTCTCATTAAACCATGCCCTGTCCCCATTCAAGTACTTGTTGGTGTATCCTCCGTGCCTTATTAACCAAAAAGCGTCAGCACTGAAGTGACTCACACTATCCCTGGACAGCTCAGCCTCTGGCCTCAGGAGAAGGACACTTTCATCTACTGCACGGATGCTGCACAGGGAGCCTGGTGCAGCCTGCAAATGGAGACGGACAGTCGATCCTGGGAGAGCCACTGCATCTGAGAAGCCAAGCTTCACCTGAAACAGCAGAAGAAAGAGGGACTGCAGACACTGACAGATGAAGGAAAGGGGAAACTGTGGTTATTGGATTCTGATGGATATCTATTGCCAGTTTGCAGATAATTAGCCACCCTCCAGCCAACCTGCCCCTTTATGTTTTGCGCACTGCTTACATGGTTCCTGAAGCAGCTGGAGACTTTCAGACGGAAGGTGTCAGCTGCCACTTGTCCCTCAGGGAAGGCAATGTAAACAAAGAGGGTAGCCATGGATGAAATGAGGTCAATGGGCAGAGTGATGTTGAAAGCCCCACTGTATTGACCTGAAGGAAGAAGGAGAAATTGAAGAAGTATAGGAAGATGGGAGGAAGTCTGTAATCCAAGGATTACAGCAGCAACATGCTCTTCCTCTGTAATACTTCTGCACAGTTTCTTGGATAAAACTATTCTGCCTTGCTTGTGGGGAGGCCACAGCTAGACCAGGATGCAGGTTAGTGCCATTTTATAGCAGTGACTTTACATCATAAGGGTCTTGGCAAAAGTGAGCACTTGGAAGAAAAATGACTTTCCACTTGAGCCCAGAAAGAAAGATTCCGTAAGTTACCTTGGAGGTCTCTGATAATTTCCTGCTTGGCAGATAAACTCTGACACTTTCGTCATTCGATCAGGAGGGGAAAAAAAAAAGGAAATTAAAAGACAGAAAAAAGATAGCGTATTTCCTATAGGGTTTTTTGTGCCAGCTCTGTGGTTTTCTGTTAGTCTCAGATCTCTTTTCTCTCCTTCTCCATCTAGGCTGGAAGGACTTTCTTGCTGGGTCCTTAATCTGTTCCTGGTAGTTAGATGCTCTTACCTGACGGTGGATCAAGAGGCACTGTTGTTTGGCCATGATGCACAAGGGACCCTCTGGCCATAACCTACAGGGTAATGAACAGAACAAAGGGTTGAGAGTGCCTCTGCTCCACGTTTGCGGGCCAGCAAAGGGCGCTGCGCTGACACAGACCCGGCGCAGAGCTGACCTCGCTGGCGCTGCCCCGCACTCACCAGGTGGTAGAAGCGTGCTCTGGCAGCCCTGTGGCCCAGCTCCGTGGCGAGTACGTGGTAGTGCACGGTGACCTGCTGCACATCCCCACAGGCAGGCACTACCTGCACCGGCTGGATCCTCACGGAGCTGCGGCTGGAGGAGTAGAAGGCCCTCAGTGGGAGCGATGCAGTGCCATAAGACACCTTCATGTTTCGACCGCTCGAGTCCTCCGGCTGGGACTTTGCCTGTGGCACAGAAAAAAGTGTCTGAGGATTGCTTGCAGCTCTTCTTACGCCAAAACCAAGACTGACTGAACAGTGAGCTCTGAACTATCCCAGGGTGAGGTGTCTATTTCCACCTACTCCAAGTTCAGTCTCCTGTAGAGCTTGGCGTTACCTGCTGTACCACATTCTGGGATAACTGGTGCCTAACAGGAGCAGGAAGCTGTGTACTACTAGGGCTTTGCCTGAAGTCCGAAATTCCGCAATGCTGCTGCTACCCTGGGAGCAAGCCAGGTCATCAGACCGTGCAGAGTGGCTTATTAGCCCCTAGATCAAACCATTCAACTCTGCTTCTGTACGGAATACGCAGATAAAGTATTAGCATAGATCTGCCCTGATAATGTATTTCACTCATCAGTGCTGTTCTGTATTTTTTTCAGCACTTTCCCTGATCCATAGGGTAGAGGTGGCAGGGGACAACTGAAGACCAGTAGCCTTACTCAACTTTGACATATGACCTATCTGTACTTGGAGTGTAACATTAACATCTTTTGGACTTACAGCAAGGTCAAAATCCATCATCTAAGATACCTCTGGTAATATCAGAGACAGGGCTTGCCTCAAAGTGCTTTGACCTCAAAGTTGGACAGGACAGGCATTAGAAACCTAGCACCACAAACAGACAAGAGAATCTTCTTTGTTCATGGGAAAGCAGAGGCAAACTTTTCTCTGTCAATTCCCTCTCGGTGGCATTCCTATTTAGCTCCTTACATTCTAGTTACCTGCTTAGCTCCAGAATGGTTTGCAGTAACCGGTTCCTAACCTGTAGTATAACTTTACTGCTGTTGTCCCATGCTGATGTCTCTAAGATGAAGGAGGCCATCCCAGTGTCATCTGTGAGGTAGGACTTGGTCTGCTTCCTGCTCCCGTAGGACACTGTAAGAATCACCTTCTTGTTCTTCAGGTGTGTCCCATTGGCACTTTTGAGTTCCAGCTGTAACGATGCGGAGAACAGGCAGAGAACTGGAGGCCTCAGGATGGAAAATCTTCTAGCAGAAGTCCCAGTCCCCCTCTCTGCAAAGGCACTCTCAGGGCGAATTTTAACTTCTCCAACCCTTCCTCATTTATGCAGCAGTCATCTCACGTGGCAAAGCCACAGATCCTGCAGTCACACCTTTGGATAACCTCTTGGTAAATACATCAAAGGAGGGACTGGGACGGCGGATTGTGCTGGAGCTTTGGGCAGCTCAGAAGAAGGGGACCCCTGGGCCCTTCCGTGCCTACCACCTGCTTAGGCCCAGCTGCTGGGCTTTCCGTGTTTCTCCCCTTTTCACTCACATTTCCATAATAGGGAGCTCCTTGCTGATAGTAGTAGCTTGTCCCCCAGAACTGGAGAGTTGTGATATCGAAAGTGACCTTGCAGTTTTCAGTGGTGTTGAACTCCACCCCTGGGAAAGACAGGAGGCACATGCAGGTGAGTATCACGCGTCTGAGCAGGCATCAAGATTGGATGAACTCGGCTAAGGGGTGGACTATCACTCACAGGGGATTGTAGTTTCTCCATGCAACTTCAGGAGTCATTTAACACACACACACTCAGCTATAGTGCCTCCCACATTCTGACGTGACAGAATGATAGCAGTCTATCAGGAGGTCTCTGTCAGACAGTTCTCAAACACTCTTTCCTGCTTTAAGATCGTCCTACTCGTAATTTTCCTCTTCCATTCTCCTTCCCTCCTCACAGCAATCACTAGAAGGCAACATTTTTCCTTGCCTTTCCCATGTCAGTTCACAGTCTGCTGTCTCGTCCTGTGTGCCCATCTGAAGTCACTGCAGTTGTTTGTTAAGTGAATGTGTGTCACTGCTTCTGGCAAGGGGCTGCAAAACATTTTCTTGTGAGGAAGGCTTTGCAAAATCTTGTGAGATAGGGAACCTTATAGGAAACCTTATCTCCCTGTCTGGGATGTGGAGAGAAATCTAATGAGGAGCTAATAACAGTACACAGTCAGGGCCTTGGTTATCCCTAGTTGCTCTGAGTAACTCCTCATTCCAATGGACTTTCCTAAAATATGGTTTAAGAACAAGAGAACCTGGCCTGGCCCACCTCTGTAAACATTTTTAATATGATGAGAAGACAAGAAAAAGCAGCTCTTGCCCATCTCTGTCAAAACAAAGTGACTGCCAGAGCTGGACTGTCCACAGCAGCTTGTAGAGGAGCAAGCACACTGGTAAAGCCCATCCTGCAACTGGGAGAACATGTTCAACGTTATGATACTTAAAAACATGTTGTTATAGTGGTCCCAGGGAAGACACAGCCCTCCAAACATTTGACCTCATGGGAGCCAGTGCTGAAAGCTCCAGTGGTTTGATGGGAAGGCACAAGGATCTATAACGGTTCTTACAGACAAAAACCCGAAGACATGAGTGTGAAATAAAAGATTTTCCACAAAGTGTAGAATCAGTTTTTTCTACCTGTTCCACTTTCTTTCAGAAAAGCCTCAGCCTCCAGGTTGAAATCATAATTATCACCATGCTTCCGGTGGAAAATCTTAGTATTCACTTCAGTGGAAAAGCAGCCATCCTCATTTGTCTGGGAATATGAAATTGTATTTGTTAACCAGTCGTGAAGGTAAAAGAGTATTCTGTCTCTTTGGCCCTGTTCCTCCCTTTGGCAAGAGGAGTGGGTGTCTCCCGTGCTCACCTCGCCAGTGTAATCCTTACAAATGCTGCGCTTGGCTTTGGAAGACTTGCGGTTATAGCGGATGTGTTTCCGGCACACCACAGCCTTCACGCTACCCTGGACTGCTTTCCCATAGGTGTACCTGGCAAAGGGAGCACAGAGGACTCACACACAAAGACACTGGCTCAAGAGTGACTAATGCCAGCTTTAGCCTGTGATTTGCAGCTGTACAGCCCAGCAGCCTGCAGAATATTCATGGGTCATCAGCTCAGCAGAGGAGGCCAAGAAGTAAAAATGACCTCATCAGATTGAGAGAGAAGGCAGCGGTGGGCGAGTTCTCTTCAAGTCAACACTAGTCCCATCAGGCAGGGCTAGGGGACATTGTGCTGACCACAAGCTGAGCCATTATTCCTATAGCACTGCCACTAAGAAATGCAGCAGAGGTGCTGTATTGTAGGGCTCATGCTACATTGAGAGAACGCACTGACACACTTTCAGACTCACAGAGAAAGTAGGGAGAGAGAATACGGAGAAAGGTGAGAGTCCAGGAGAATTACTTAGCGAAGGATGCCAGGGTACCAGCTCTTGGGGTGGGGATAGAGTTGGCAGAGACCATTCTGAGCTCAGTTATTGATGGCTGTGCATTTTCCAAACCAGTAAAAATGCACCTTCTGCCACGATAAGTCAGCTCACATGCCACAGACGTGGAGACGGAAGTTTTCCTCTAGGACGGTGACCACCCGAGGCATCTGGATGGAGACACTGAACTTAGGCAGCACTGTGTGAAAGCAAGAGAAATATAATTCAGTGAGAACACAAAGACTTCATTTGTTCCAATCCTTCCTAAGTGGTTGTTTACAGAAAATAAAAATCTCTCCTTTTGTTCTGTGACTACCAGCACAGGGCCAGGTAGGAACACACCAGCAGCCCAGCCAGGAGAATGGGATGGGAGTAGGCAGCTTGAGTTTCCTCCCCAGAGCACAGCTGTGGGACACTGCCTCAGTCCACCCTCGGGACATGAGGGAGGAGAAAGCCGGTGGGCCTGGGTGAAGGTCAGTGATTACACCTACGGGCAGGCACTCGCACTTCTCAGGAGACAGTACAACCAGCACAGCTGTTCACAGCTGCACGGCCCATTCAGCTCTGGGGGGGTGGAGCTGGAGGCTGGCAATACACCTTTCTCTGCTGTCGCCAGCTTCCTGAGGCTCTTACCATACTCCTCTACCCTGAAGGTACGTGTGAGGTCAGGCATTTTGATGGTGTACTCTCCAACCGGTGCTTCTGCAGCCAGCGGGAAAGACAGGTCCACAATGCCTCCCACAGGCGTGACATCCAGCCACTGTGCAATTCGGTTCCCTTTGGGGTCCTGCACAGGGGGAGTAGAAAGTAGTTATTTTTCAGTGCAAAAAACTCTTTTGCAGGACGTCCAAGATACCAGGGCATGGTCTGACTACATATTCTCTTGTCCTAAGAGCCTGCAGTGCTCAGGTGAGTCCAAGCTCAACGAGGAAAGGACTTTTCTCCCTGTCTCACTGACAAAGTAAATATATCATATTATTGTTCTCTTGTGGCACTGCCATCTCTGATTGCTGCAAAACTGTGGTTTACTGCCTGCCTGTCTCACTAAGACAGAGAAGTGGTCCTTTTTAGAGACCTCTGTGGTCACCTGAGCTGGCACAGCCTCCAAGGTCACTGTGGAGACATTCTGCCTAAGGCATGAGCTACTGGGGAGTGATTTCTAGGGAATGATGTCTTGAATCCCCACGGAAGACTTGGGAAATGAGTCCAGGACTCCATGCAGGGGAACCATTGAGGCCCAGTCATGAAGGACAGTGTTGTCCCACTGCTTCTTCTGGGAGGGCAGGATGCCGAACTCTGGGTACAGCCACACTGCCCAGTAAGGGCTTTGTGATGAGTTGATGGGTGCTTCATGTGGAACAAGTGGGAACTGCTGTGTGAAAAGGTGAAGCTGGATCAGAGTGCTATGTTTGCATAAACTGGCTTAGAGTATTGCATAGATGTCTCAGAAACCGTGTGTTTATGTAATGATTCATTGCTGGGTATGGCATGTACATTAACTACTGCCCATTGCTAGTTGGGGCTCTGACCTCTCTGCATGGGTATTTCAAACCCCACCACCACTTTCAGGTGTCTTTCCTCAGCACAGTGATTACACTGTGCAGATTTTAAGAATAATAGCCCGAAGGCTGCTTTAGAAAGTGTTTCTAGCTGTGCAGTCACAACACTAACTGGTCAAACTTTTGTTTTCTTTATGTTAAATGTAAAAGCCGCCTTAGGGAAACTTCAGGATCTTCACAAGTCTTCAATTCATAGGCTAGAGGGACTAAAAGTCCAGTAACTACTCTAGAAAGGTTTGCTGGTTTTCAGCGGCACCCATCATTTACTGCAGGGATCCCTGTGTGATCAGTGTTGTGACACTGCTCTGCCAAACTTTTGAGGACATGGAAGGAAGGAAGGAGGGGCGAGCAGTCAAGCTCTCAGTCATTCTGAGGTAACTGAATTTCTGCATCCATATTTCCCCACCACCATCTCCAAACCTGTGTTTTCCCCAAGGTGAGAAGAGTTCACCACTTTCAATAAAGTAGGAGCTTTACCTTCAGTTCCACCAGGCGCTGCTGTGGAGAGGAAACAACAGTTACTGGTGGGTTGCTTTCAGGTAAGTTGCCATCCACCTCCATGGTATTTTTTACTTCCCCCAACCATCCATCAGTCTTCTCTAAGCAATTCCCAGGGACTGCCCATAACCCAGCATCATGAGCAGCTCCTGTGTTGCAGGTGGTGCCCAACTCTGTTTGTAAGCACCAAAAGCAACACTGAGACCAGCTGTACACACATCACCTGGCTGGGCCAAGCACTGATCTAGAAGACATGCAGGCAGCCCATAAAAATTGCAGACTTCAGGTATCTTCCCTCTTGACTTACTGTTTCACTGCTGGCAATAAAGTTCTGATCCAAGGTCACAATCCGCAACTTGACTATGAAGCAAAAGAAAAACAGGACTGGCTGAAATGAGATCAAGTTTCTCTATAGTAAATAACAAGAACAGATAGCTAAGAAAGATGTGCACATGTGCTTCACTGAGAGGATGTGGGCAGCAGATAGAGCCATCCACTCCTAGGCCTATGCCCAAAGCCCTGCTAGGAGCTGGCAGGCTGCTAGAGAAAAAGTGTTAGGAGAGGCAGTGTGGAGCTTTCTGCGAAGGCTGGCTGTGCTGGTGAGAAACAGCATTTTTCTGGACAGTGAACCTGTAGTGGGCCCCTCAGTCTTGCCTACAGTGAAGGTCTTCCTAGTGGAAAGTGTGGAGAGGCACGGGGCAAACAGCTGTACCCTGTGGTGATCTGAGCTGTGCTAGCGCAATGGTGTGACCTGTAGGACTGCAGTCCTCACCTGAGGAAGTCTGTGGGGAAGAGAGGGATTTAGGGCCCTGACAGACAGTCATGGCTTTGACTGGAGCAATCATGAGTATAACACTGGGGCCTCTAAACTTTTTCTCACACATCAAGGAAAACACACAAGCCCTGTTCACAGTGGCATACACCACACTGACATAGGAGAGAGATATTCCCAAACCCCTCAAAGCCTAGAAGGAAGATGAAACCTGTGACCCATCTCGCTTCCTGAGCAGGTCCTGCTCAGAGGACTAGAGAGTACTTCACATTTTGTAGCCTGAGGACCACTCTCTCTCACAAGACATGGCATTCTGTCCATACCAATCTGTCCAGGCTTGTACACAGGTTTGTCTGTCTGGATAAAAGTCTTCTTGTCTGCATGCTTGATGAGGACTTTCTGTTTCTTCTGAAACTCTGAGTTGCCTTCCACAACTGTGATAACAACAAAAGCCACTTCATCAGGGTTTCCAACAGGAGGAGGGACCTGCAGGTATAATTATAACCATCATTCAGGGCGGGTCCCATTCACTGATCCCGAGCTTTTTGGAAGAACGATTATATTACTTTTGGGTTGCTACAGTTCTTCTTGCCCTGAAAGACCTCCCAGAACATTTCAAAAAGTTTTCTAGAAGAGTAAATTATTAGTGGGGCTAGATAGCGGGAAGGACACTGGCACACCTATGCAGGCTGAAGCAGAAGATTCACTGGCCAGTTTAGATGTCATCACGGGAAGACACAGTTCTTTGCTTTCCTGCCCAGCAAGAGCAGAACTCATGCAATATCCACCCCAGCGAGAACCCTTGAAAGCATCTTCCTCACCTGGAAGCTTGTGCAATGAAAGAAGTGGAGCTGAGAGATGGACTGAGTGATCAGAGTCTCATTCCCAGCTCTGCTTTGCAAGGTGACCGACACATGGATCGGGACTGCTTGCTCTCTGCTGAGCTGGAGACACACTGTCTCTGAGAAGGGGTAGTAGAGCTGAGATGGTATTGCCACGGCATAGTTTCTATTGAAAAAGAAAAAAAAAAGATTAGGTTAAACTGACTTTCTAAGAAGACAGGTTTTGACCTGTATTTAGGTACTTTCTAAGAGACTTCTGGTCTCTTCATTCCGCTGTCATGATACCAATGGGACACGACACTGCTCTCATCTTTGGGTACTGCAGACATTAACACTGAGGCAGCACTATATGCTGCATGCACATATAAAATGATAAAGTCACTGCCTTACAAACTGAAGGTGAAAATAAGGTGAAGGGACCTACCTATGTCACTCAGAGGATTAGCAGCAGCTTGGCTTTCTCGCAGGTTTCCCGAGTCTTCAATGTTTTCACTGAACCACACTATGTATCACCATCAGTTTTATTGGCTGGTTTTCCTACTACTCTTGGGCTCAGAAACAATGCCCTGTGTGAGTGACCCACTGTCCCAGCTTCATGTCCCAGACACAGAGAATCATGAGCACCTTCGGCTCCCCACACTCTTGTCCTCTTTGCTCTCTGCTTGCTGTCCCATCTCTGCATCTACTCTGACCTGCATCCATAACACCGAAAAGCTGTTCACAGTTTGTTTGTTTTCATCTTTTACTGCACTGCAGTAAAAGATGCACCAACAAAAAGCCAACATCCATGCAGATTTCAAAACTCTTATCATTGACTCCTCCCACTCACTGCCTCTGGACAGGCTCAGCCAGCACCATGTTTTGCAGGAAGCAGAGGGCAGGGCCTGGAAAGATGAGAACAGCAGGAGGAAGGGAGGTGACCTGCTGGCAGTTCTCAGCTGGAGCTCAGCACCCTGGCGAGAGGGAGTCAAAGTCCTGCTGGCCAGGAGCCTCTGAGTGCTGTCACACTTGAGTGCTGCCAAGCTGCCTCGAGGATCTCAAAACACATACCAACAACATTTTGTTTTTCCTATTTGAGCTGACTCATGACACCTCCCTCCTGCCACTTGCGCCAAAGCATAGGATGAGCACTAAAAACTCACTGCTTGAACCTCCCATACCTCTCTTTGAGCTCCTAATGATCCTTTATTCAGGAGCATTTTCTTACACCCCTTTAACAAGTCATCCCTTGCCCTTGCCTTCTGAGCTACAAGAGTAATAAAGAACATCTCTGAGGCTGTCATCCAAGGATCGCAAGATCCAAGCTGGATCATGAACCTACAAAAAAATTGGCATACAGGCAGGACAGCAGACAACCTTTTGAAGCAAGTGGTATTTTTATAAAGCAAAGCTTCACGCTGTAGGTAACAGTGGCAAGCAGGCAGCAGTAAAGCACATCCTTTCCATGGGAGCTTGTCAGCCTCTGGAATATGTCCTAGAGGAAGTACTCCCACTGGAAAAGCTTTTTAAAACTAAGCTTGTGCACGCCACACCACATGGAGCAGAAGGCAACCCAGCTACAACCCACTGACATATTTTTCACTGTAACATCTACTGTTCAAGCACAGTCATGCTTCTGTTAGCACTTGTGCCATGGCTGCAAAAGCAAACGCCTTCAGAAAAGCAAGAACAAGTTCACAAGCCAGAATATCACAGCAGTGCCTGCTGGAACAGGAGCTGCATTCCTGACAAAGTATATGAAGAGAAGCTGTGCTGGGAATTGTCCTTGTCAGAGGTCTGAGAAAAGGCGTGGTGGGAGCAGATGGCCAGCCAAGCCTGAACGAACACACTGCTTTACTAAGAGCATCCCTATCAGATACTTGGGCTCGTGCTTGCTCAGTTTGTAAAGGAACTCAGCTTTGCTGGCTAAACTATTGAATGGTGACCTATGGCTCTGGGAAGAAAAGCTTAGCCCAAAGAAAGCATATTCTGGAACACAGTAGGAGACATGAGATACTGGCAGGTCAGAATTAAGCTGATGCAGAAAGCTGGCAGAGTTGTTCTGAGACCTTGCTGAAATACATGGTCTACATCAAAGGCACTAAAGGAAGAGGCAATTAGCAGGGAGAACATGGGGAAAGGGCACATGGAAACCAAGTGAAACCTAGGGAACGTGAGAAATTATGCCCCTCTGGAAAAACACCCCTCACCTTAAGACTTCTGTCCCATTTCTGTCACATTGCCACCCGCCCCCCCACCAGGATCCCTTTACAGACCAGAGCACATTTGCAAAGCAGTGAAGTTCTTACAGCATTGCAGGCATTCCAGCCGTGCTAGGCAGGAGAAGGATGCTGCCCCACAGGAAAATGATCCTCCACATAGCTGACTGCAGGTCGAACTCCTCCAAGGAAAGCTTAGCCACTCCTCAGTACTCCATTCGCCCCTGCTTCTGCTGTCTTCCTTCTTCCCCTCATCCGGAGCCAAAGGAGCAGGCAGCTCCTGCCCTGACTGGACGCCCGTTCCTCCCTTGGCTTCAAATCCAAGGTGGAAATCAGGCTGCTCGTGGCTGGAATGTGGGCGGGAGAAAGGGGTGGCGACAGTGTTTACTGCCTACAAACCAGAGGCAGCTGCTTCGAGACTTTGTAAAACTTGTTGGTGTTTCTCTGGGAGAGGGCTTGTCTGCCTTATGCAGCCCTCCTGGGAGCAGGAGTACTTACTTACTATATTTAGTACAGGGACCCGATTTTTTTAGAAGTATCTTTACTGGGATGCCATCAGAAACTTCTGGATACAAATTAATTCGTTGTGATGTCAGTGGATTTTTCTCCATGGTTCTTCTTCTGCAGAACTTCTTCTTAGGTATTATTTGCTTCTTACTGAAGTTTCACTCCTGACCTGCAGCCTCCAGCTGGACCAGCCCAGGGCTTCACATGCAGCTCTGCCAATGTCTCCATTCCTCCCTGGAGGAAGGGAAGAACTTCCACATTTTATTATCTTTTGGTTGTCTATCTGTTTTTTGTCTCATTAGTTTAGACTTGAACTCAAACCCCATTTTAATTTTGGAGAATCAAATATGCTCCCAGGTCAGTGACATGCAGTGCTTTAAACTTGAGGTTTATCTGCAATGTCAGTGCTAGGTTAAAGGCTGGTGTGCCCCTGTTCCATCGGACTGGGTGCTACGCACACACATGGGGACTGTGCCAAAGTAAATCCAGGGGATTGCTTCAGCCGGGAGCAAGGCATGGGTGGATGGCAAATTCTCTCTATGCTTGTGTACCTTTGGTTGTGCTCTGCTAAAACACAAGAGGGGCCAGGGCAGAATGGGGACATCCACCTTCAAGTGAGGTTGTAACTAGAGGGCAAATTCATCCAAGCCTTGTACACTTCACTCCTGCCGCTCAGCAGATGAAAACACAAGGGTCCAGTGCCCAGGAAGAGTCTGGAGGAGACGGGTGGTGGTGTCAGTGTAGAATCACCTCATGGATGAGGGAATCTGTCAGAAGACTGGGCATCCAGCTTGGGCACATGTAAAGTGGAGATTTGATAAGACATGCGTGGATTTAAAATGTTATGCTTTATATGGAAAGGCCTTACAGTGGAACTATGAGGGGAGTTGGTGTAAGTAGCAGGAACTGCCCTGGAACAGATTCTGTACCCAGGAGGATCAGACATGCCTGGGATGGACGGGTGGACAAAGGTAGTGATGCATGGAATGGAGGTGATTTGAAAGGTTTTTACTCCAAGCTCTGAGTAACGACTGGATGAGGGGAAGATCACTAACGCTGCTTTTTAAAAGCTGAGGATGCTTTTTACAAGCTGAGGACAGTAGCTCACGTGCAGATTTGGCTCTCATCGGATGCTACAGCCAGGATCCAGACCAACCACAGATGAGATGAGACTCTCCCATGTCCCCTTCAGCCTGAGTTAGAGGTAAGTATTCCCATGTATCCCTTCTCAGTGTCCTGGCACCTGGAATACCACCTGAATGTAAATGTGGGTGGAGAACTGTGCTGTGTGACCTTCACTCTGCTGCTGATGGGAGCAAGTAAATATTAGCTAATGTCATTAGCCTAGAAAAGATATTATCTCCATATATTAACTCCCCTACTCTTTGAACCTAGGAGTATCTGAGGGGGTATTTAGGATTGTTCCAACCCATCAGCACATGCAGTTCTCTCCTCCAGTGTGGATCTTGTCAGCTTTCTGTCCCAGCCCAAACAATGGGAGCACCACTGCTCCTCTTAGCCCTGACCCTATTCCCAGTGGCAGCTGCAGCAAGCCTGGAACCGTGAGGCTCTCTCCTTTTGATTTCGGGGGGCTTGGTGGAAGGGCGTGTGGTTGAAGGGTGGTGCTGAGGGCCTGCACTCTTTGGCCTCACAGAGCTGGATGGTGGGGGCCTGGTTCCCAGGGAGGCTGAGCAGAAGCAGCTCATGCAGAGTTCCGAGCACCACTGCAGGGGCAGCCTCTGGTGCTGGCTCGTGCAGGCACTGCACTGCACACACCACAGAGCTACAGAGGCCACAGGAGGTTTGCCTCTGTTCATCCGGTGCTGGTGGGGGTGAAATCTGGTGTGAGGACTGAAGCCTTATGCCTCAGCCACTGAGTCTTCAGCTTCATTCCTCACACAGCCTTGCTCTGTGTACTTGCAACTGGAGCATTGTGCATGGGCAGCTGTGTCCTGGCTGGTGGCAAGGTGGTGACACAGAGAAATCAGGAGTTCTCCACGCTGGGCATATTCTTCCCTTCTCGTTTGGAAAGGAGCTTAAAAGTGCTAAACTTCCTTCCATGCAGTCCTCCAGACACCTCTCACCTCTTCATGAAAGCAGCAGAGATGGATTCTCGCCTGTCCATCTCAGCCTCTGACTTGTTTTTGAACATGTACTGCTCTCTTCTAGTCACTATATGGTGGTGTTCCCTGCTATCATTCAGCAGTCCCACGAGGAGAAGCTCTACATTCACTTCAGCTCCCTAACTGAGGCCGTCCACCTGGCTGTCACCTTGCAGACAAAAACCCGGAATCACACACTGGTGGAGCAGGATGTGGAGAAGCCAGGCACTTTTCAGAGCATCGCCTTCCAGGTGGGTGTGGATGTGGCTACTGATTTGACAGTGGATGCTTTTACCTTCACTTCAGACAAGAGCACAGCACTTCTCTGGGTACACTGTCCTTTTCCTTGCTGTAGGTTCCAAGCAGGCTAAGTATATTTCCCTACCAGTGCCAGGCAAAATACAACAGTGTCCTGGAGTCTAGGAAAGTAGGGAATCTTTCCTGTGTAGAAAAAAATCTCTTCTTCTGATCTGTATCAGTGCATTTCATCCTATTTAAAGCGTGGTGCTAAACATTTGCTTTCAGTTTACTCAGTGTTTTGTCCCTAAAAATGCTTGTATATCACAGCAAAATTCAATGTATTGGGAGTACATTCTTTTCATCCTTGTTTCCTCAGGAGCCTGCCCCTCCAGCTCCAAGAGGACCATTCTGCTCTAAAGCTGCACTACATTGCCAGATGTAGTTGCAGTCTGAATAGACATTGAGTTTGCTTTAAATTAGCTGTGATGGCGCTGAACCCACAATGAACTGAATTTCAGCGACGCAGTCTGGGTATTTCTGGAGTGGCTTGAGTTCCTGTCATTGCTAACTGCTCTAGTTAGCTTATCTAGGCACACTGACTACAGAACCTTCAGCTACATTTCTGGAGAGCCATGGAGATGTGTGTGGTGCTGAGGCTCTATGAACTGCGCCCGGCTTCCTCAGCACTGCACAAAGTCACTGTGCCTATGCCCTGACTGTCCTGCAGACTCAGCAGAATTCAAGGAGGGGCTGTAGTCACTTTTGGTTTTTACATCAACACGACAATGATTAACTAAGAGTTTGGTGCCAGCCCTTAGGAGAGAGCAAGTCCTGATTCTGGAAAGCCAAGGAAGTCTGCTGTTAGCAAAAACCAAAAACCACCAAAAAATCCTTTTCCTGCTGAGCTCAGTCTTTCTGATGCTGAGATGTCCTGTGTTTGCCTGATCAGTATCCCATCTCCCATTACTCCAGATCTGACCTTCCTATGGTTTTACCCGGTTCCATAAAACTCTCACATTTATGTTACCTGGGAGAATTACATGTCAGTCAGTTCACTCTTAAGTTCATGAACAAGGCAGTGACTGCTTCTCCCTAGAATCACAAGTGGGTTACAGAGTCATACAGAAGAATTTGGACTCTGAAGTTCGGGGATTTTTTAACATTGAGACGATGTCTTATATCTGGGATAAGATGCAAAGCCTCTGATGAATTTTTTTCCATTTCCTTGTGTCAATCAACCTAGGTGCCAGACCTCATGTTAATTCCCAAGCAAACAGATGATTCCAAGACACAGGTATGATATGTCTCGTCTGCCTCTCCTCTTGCAAATTAGAGGGCTTCAGCCTCTCCTGTGCCTGAGCCATGTTAATACTGGAGATGCAGGGTGGGAAAGATAGTAAAGAGGAAAAAGAAGTGTACAAAGAGGCAAACATGACAAGCAGAAAGGCAGAGAAAAGAGAATGAAAGAGCTGGACAACAAAAAGAAGACTGTGACTAGGGAAAGGAGAGACTTAAATCACAGGAGATGAAAGGAGGAGGGGGACATTGGAGGTTTTGGAAGGACAAGTGCCTCTGCTTTTCTTTCAAGCTCTTTGTATTCTGAGGTAATTTGTTTTTTTTTTTAACCTGACAGCCAGAGGAGGTGGTTTTTCTGCATGTCCTGATCCACAGTGGAGACAATGTGCTCCTTGAGGGTCACAAGAAAGTTCTGGTCAAGCCCCAGAAGAATATAATTCTGATAGAGACAGACAAGGGCTTATACAAACCTGGAGAAAGAGGTAAGGCAAGAAGGTGGCATATGGAAATGGGGAGGAAAGGGTCAAAGTAGCAGCCACACCTGGAGGGAAGATTTCACCAAGTGCAGCAAGCTAAGGTTGTTGGAGATGGGAGGAAGCAGATCTCTATTATCCAATGTTTCTAGGAACAGTCTGAGACAGGATGTTCCCCTCCAAGGTGTGCTACACCAAATTCCCAGCTCGCTGCTCCTGGGTGTTTTGGTGTCATATCTCTAGTGAGACCTAAAAGGAAAGTCAGGACTCTCCAGGACACTGGACAGCCTTGAAGACTGTTGTTCATATTTGAGTAAAACCTGGAGTGTCAGTTCCGAGATGTAGAATTACAGAGTTACCCCACAGTCTTCACAACGTGAATGGAATGCAGACAGACCCTACTACAGACAACCCCACTGTTTACCCCAGCTTTGTAATCTTTCGAGGCAAAGGCAGTGGGTTTCTGCAGCACATAGGTGTGTATAAGCCTCCCAGACAAAGCCCTCTGGGGTGGGAGATGCTGGGGAGGGTTGTTTGGGGAAAGAGATGAGTATCTCTGAGGTAAACAGAGAGACATGAATACTGGAGCACAGGAAAGGAGTAGGTTTGTGCAAGGACGTGTTGCAGCCAGAATGCTTTACTATGTTCTTCTTCGTATCTACAGTGAAATTTCGAATTGTGAACCTTGATGAGAACCTTAAGGTCATTAAAAATGAGGTGAGTATCACCTTGTGCCTTTCTAGAAGTGGAGCTTCAGTGTGAGACACATTGAGAGGCTCATGAAAGAGACATCTCCCTTCATGCCTGTTAAACCATAAGAACAAATGGTCTTTGGAGGAAACCACTCAATCACTGGTCATTTGGAGAAAGACCAGTGTAAGCTGGCACAGAGGGAGGAGGAGATATACTGTGGGGTCTGGATGGCGCAGACATTTCTGGTCAGGGACCCATGTCAGGCAGCGTTCTTTATACTGGTTCACATGGATGCTGTTTTACAAAACTGAGATTGTGTTTCTCTTGTTTTTACAGTATTCCCAGATATGGCTGCAGGTAAGTGACAAAGAAGCGACCAGAGGGATATGTCTGTCTCTTCTACTGTGGTCTTTCACTCCCAAAGTTGTGCCACAAATGTAACTTCGTAAACTTATGGTTATAGTTCAGGTTTAGCCGAAGGTTTTTCTGTGTGGTCAGCCTGGGTTCTTCATTCAAACCGGTACCTCTGTGGTGCACATAGCTCTGCTAGAGGCAGGACAGTACTGAACCTTTGCCCAACACCCTGACTGCACAGAGCACAGAGCACAGAAGACAGGGACAAGTGCTCAATAGATGCAGCACAGCCACTTCTCCTTCCCGTGGTGTTATGATGTTGCCACTTCCCAGTAGCTTTACTGTTCTTGGGAGCCTTTGTAATTCCAAAGCTTACTAAAATAATACTGGAGGGAAGCGAAGATATCTCTCTTGGCGATCTGGAATCTTCTCTACTGGGCCAAGGGTAAGACCTTGTAGTGCCTTCTTGCGCCTGAGTATGGCTGGACCTGCCAGGTACATGTGCTCCCAACATGACTCGGTGACTCTGTGTGTCCTTTCCCAAACAGGATCCTGAATACAACCGTATTGCTGAGTGGCTGAATGTAAAGTCAAATCACGGCATTGTGGATCTATCCTTCCCCCTGGCATCCGAAGCATCCCTTGGGAAGTATACCATCTCAGTGCAGCAGGACATGGCTCAAAAAACCTTCAGTGTTGAGGAATATGGTGAGACTTGAACATCAGAGGGGAGGGAAAAGCAGTGTGGGTAGCTGGAGGAGAGAGCTGGGTGATGCAGCCGTGTTCATCCCACCTTTTGCCTTGGGAGAACAACAGAGTGGGGACAAGGATGGATGGGTCTGTGTGCACACCTCACACGGTGGGGCTGGAGGTTCTGCAGCTGCATAGGGTACAAAGGAGAGGCCGTAGGCTGACATCTCATTCTACTCGCATCTGGGCCCTGTGATGAGCACATTGTGCTGCTCATTGTCACTCTTTTCTAGGCTAGGTTTGCCATCCACTCCAGGCAACTGCTATAATGGAAGTGGACTCACGTCTTGGTCCCATTAATTGGCATTGAAAGACAAAACCCTGTGCCATTTAAGTGTTTATGCTTGACTGAGCTGGAGCAGAAAGCAGTCTTTCTGTGCAATTGTAGGAGCAAATACAGCGTGGTGTGGCTGGAGGGAATAACTCTATTGCAGCATGGTGATGAAGAACTGGGGACATCGCTGTCTTTCCCTCATCTGGACTGCAGCTATAATACAATTTCTGTCAGTGTCCATACTCATCCATACCATCCATTGGTTTTTTCCTCCATCCTTATCTTACTCTTTTCCATACAGTGCTGAAAAAATTTGAGATGAAGATTGATCACCCTCCACATATCACTACAGCAGATGAGGAATTTCAGCTGGAGGTCTGTGGCAAGTGAGTACATTATACCGTTGTGATCTCTGCCCTTTGACCACCGCCTGACTGCTCATAAACAAGAAGTAGCCTTCCACTTGTCAGTATGATCTTTTTGCATTACCCTGTGTCTTGGGGAGACAGATCACTCTCTGGAATGGGCTCCTTCTCACACCTGGACACTTACTGTGAGGCTGAAGGATGCTAAGGATGCTGGGTATAGTGGGTGGAGAGGGATACAAAATCATTTTAAAGCACGAGCAAACAAGGTACAAAACAAAGCTCTCCAGGCTCCACTTCCCCTGATGAGGATGGAAGGTGTCCTAGATCACTATTTCTGCTGAAAGTCAGCAGACTGTCTTTTGGTGAATGTTTCTCTCTTCCAACATAGGTATACTTATGGGAAGCCTGTTCAAGGGAAAGTAGAAATTACTGTTATGACATTCTCCCAGGCCATGGAAGGCGGTTTTACAAGTTCTGCGATTCAGAAGCAAAACAGCTGGGTAGGTAAACAAATAAGAGAGTGAAAAGTATCATGTGCTGGAAATGTGTTTCTGCCCCCTTAACCTGCCTCAACACACCTCAGATGGGCACCAACCTGTTTAGTCTGGTGTCTTCCCATTTGCTGGATGTGATCAGACCACTGATTCCTCTTCCCGTAACCCTGTTGCTTGAATTACTGCTCTAGCTGCACGTACCTGACTCCGTGCTTCGGGAGAAGGTGTAAGCTATGGAAAGCAGTGGCACCTGGCACCTTTTCCAAGGGTCTGTATCATACTGGATGCAATCAGATCACCCCGTCAGGTGGGGCTATTCAGATCACCGGCCTATTCGGCCCTGTGACCACTCCCACCAAAAAGCAGGCTATCAGAGCATCACATGGGCTGTGGATCCATGCCCTGCTTCTTGCTCTATCCCTGCACAATGGGTCATCTTAAGCTTGCTAGTGTCTGGTCTGAAATTATGTCCATTGCCAGTTACACTTTCTTCCCATCTGTGTCCATTATGTATTTGTGGTTAAGCTTCAGAGTTGTTTTTTTCCCACGGGTTTCAGATGCAGCTCTTTTGGCCTGAGAGCCACAGGAAAATATTTCTAAATGTCAGACCAGCCAGCAATGAGCCAGAATATAAAAATCTAGTTGGATCTCTGCATCTTTTAAAATGCACTCCAGCTGGAATGCTGTACAGTCTTAGCTGTGCAAAACACCAGCTGAATGCCAGCTTCACATGGCATGTAAGAGGCCCTGGAAGGTTCTGAGGAGCACTTCACAGGCGTGGCTAGAAACACTGCCCGTACCCGGGCTCTGCCTCAATGCTTGGCAAAGCTCTTGACATCTGTACCTGGCAGGATGCCTGTGTTTAATATGGCCATGTCACAGGAATGGTCATATCTGGAAAGCCACACTGTCAGGCTGTATTCAGCAGGGCCATAGCATTTCAGGGAGACCTTTAGCTCACATAATGAAATTCATGCTCTCTCAGCTACGGGATTTGGGTTGAATCCAGTCTCATGAGTTTGTCTGTGGCATAATTAACCCTTATATGATTTGCCTTAAGTACTTTTTTTTTTGCCACTTTTTTTGTGACTGTTTAATCCAAGCATATTGATTTTCTTTTCTGCCTAAGGTATCCATGATGGGTTTCTGCAGTTAGGATTTGTGAGCTTTCCTCTGTTCCGAAAATATCTGGAAATACTTCTTTAGGATTGCCTGGCATCTATGGAACAGTTTGTCTTCCTCCACACCACGCTCTTTCTGTCTGTTCTCCTCTCTCTCTGCAGACAAATAAGGATGGCTGTGCTACTTTCACAATGAAGACAGAAGCTCTGAAAATAAATGAAGCTGACAACCATGTAATTGCAGTAGGAAAAATGGTGGAAAACGGAACAGGTACTGGATAATATGCGGAGCATTCTTTTTCACAGGCAACACTTTTGGTTTTGGTCTTTCTGCGTCAGTGGAATTCCTTTTAGAAAAGTAACCTGAAGGTTCCCAAATCTTCTATCATGATAACAGTCTCTATTCTAGTACCTCTTTCACCTGTTTTCACCAGATTTCCTAAAGCTCTCCACTGTTCACCTCCCTTAACATGTGTATAACATTTTAGTGATTGCCTGGACACCAGGGTGTTCCTCAGCCAGTTGCAAACTGCTGGACTGTTTATAACTAAACACTCATCTAGTTTCCCTTTATCTTCAAAAACATAAACAAATAAACATACAAACAAATACTTGTAGGCTACGATGCCTCATGTCATGAAGCAGGAAGCCCAGCAAGGTTGAGGGAATCATATCCTAGAAGAATGTATTTTCTCTCCTAACTTTAGAGCTTGTAGATGTTGTAGGTAGTGTTGAAGTGCCTTTTTGTGTTCTGCTTCCCTAAGAGCACTGCTTAGGATCCAACAGATTTTTCATCTCCCCACCCAGGAGCACATTCTGTGGAAACGGCTCTAATTCCTGTTGCAACGATAATGAAATCTGTAGAGTTTATCAACCTCCATCCATTCTACAAACGTGGGATACCATACACAGGGAAGGTAACACTCATGGATCCCTTCTCTGCTGAGAATACGTCATAGATATAACATTTTGCAGGTAGAAAGCAACAGTCTCCAGGAAAGTAAATGCTGCTCTGCTGGCACCCAGAAACTAGGAGTGAAGCCTCCTGTAGAAGACATTTTTTCTCCCCTTCCTAACATAGTATATTTCCTAGACTGGAATTCTGAGGCCAGCTGCAGTTTCTGGAGGCTTCCCCAGGAGCAGCTCCTGAAGCTAGTCTGTGCATATGGGATGGGGGTGGCGTCAGCAGGCACGTAACATTCCCTTTGGACAAATGCTCATGGTAACTTGGTAGAAATCTCTAAAGCCTTGCATATCAGTTCACTGGCAGTCATTTCTGACTCAGGTCCCCTGGGTGATGCTAGGACTGCTGTCCTGGGGCTAGAAACACTTTCACTGGGGCCAGTACTGACCCCAGCATGGAGGGCAAGGAACAGCAAGAGCTAAGTTGTTGGAGACAAATCCCTTTCTGATCATCAAAGATCCTGCAGCATTGTCCAAGAAGCAGCTCAGGATCTGAGGAATTTTCTCCCAACAGAGGTGTCTCATTTGCCTGTATTACCATTTTGTTCCAGTCCTGAACAGCTTCAAACTGTTGGTTTTGTGTATTTATTGGACTTTTATTTGGATCCTTCCGACCGGTCTGAAAGCTAGAAGGGCTGAGGGAACCCAGTGATAGAAGCAATTAATATTAAGCACTGGCAGTACCTCAGAGTCTGGCACAAAAGGGTATTAACTTCCTCCCCTTCCCTACAGATGTTCTGCCACAGTGCAAAGTCTCCCCTCAGAAATGAAACAGTCCATCTAATAGTTGACATCAATGATGAGGAGACACATCTGTCACTCCTCACAGATGAGAATGGGGAAGCTCACTTCACACTGGATACCACCAGCTGGAACAGCACGATGGTTTCTCTGAAGGTGAGTATCAGCCACTGAAAACGTTTTGTCTGGTGTGGTTTGCGTCCCATGGAAAGATAAAAGAGGAAAAATGAGGTTGTGGTCAAATCTACTAGGCGTAGATTTTTTGCTAAAACTTCATAAGAGAAAATCTCATAAGAGACTTTAAAATGACATTTAAACAAATTATTTTAAGCATGCAGGTCTGCAGTCTGCCATCAGCTCAGGTGATAACAGAGTTTCAGCAGGTGTACAAGTTCCCTTGCATCACTTGACACTAATTGTATTGCCACCTTCTGTTTATGTGCTTGAAGGGTACCTACAACCCTCCAACCGATGACAGTCCATTTTCTGCTGAAAGTGAAATGCAGGACAGCTTCCACTGGCTGAAACCTTTCTACTCTGAGAGCAACAGCTTCCTGGAGATCAAGGCGAAGAATGATGTGATGTCCTGTGATCAAGAGCAGGAAGTGCAGGTGGATTATATCCTTTCCCAGAGTAAATTCAGCTCTGAAGAAGACCACATTGATTTCTACTACTTGGTGAGCACAGACAACAGATGATTTTCAGGGCAAGGTTATGCTTGCTGGCATTTTACCCTTTTCTCAGAGCACAGATACTCAAAGGAAAGGTAAAGCTACTCCTAGACAGTCAGTTTGTGACTTCTGTTCTGCCCAAACCTTCACCTGCTTTCCAGTTCCTGGACCTGCTCCTAGCCCCCAGCTGCATTGCTTTGTTATCCATGTCTTGACCTAAGCTTGGGCAATAGATGCCTGCCATCTGCCCTACTTTCTCTTCTGTTCACATGGATGGCAGTGGAGGGCTAGCCCGAACTCTGCCCAGAAGGTGTGCCCCAGATGTCCGTCTGTGTCTGGGGCAATCTGTCTGAGAACTAAGAGGCAATTTCTGGGGCAGCTGACATCCCCCTGCCTGTTCTTTGCAGGGAAAAGCTTGAAAGGCCCTTGCACGGGGCCTTGATGCACACCAGAGCTATGTAATAGTGTTTTGATGAAGTCCACTTTCAAGAAAGTGAGTCATAGCAAGGGTGTGACTACAGCCTAGCCGAGAGGTTATGACTGTCTTGGTTACTAAACTGGATTCACTCGTACAATCAAAAAGTTCTCCATCCTAGTAATGCAAAGATCTGAGCTTGCTGGGTCTTAAGAGCAGCTGCCCATAGCTTCAGAAGTACCTCTGGCTTTCCAAGCAGCCACACCTTCTCATGGCCTAGCCAACACCTCTCAAGTCCTACCCAGCTATACCATCACCATGTCTGCTGCAGAGCTCTGGAAATCACGTCCTGACAGAGGAATTTCTGGGGCAACATTTGTCAGATGTCATTCTCTCTTCCCGTGTTCTTTTCACACTCTCCTCACGGTCTCAGAATTCCGACCCTTGAATGGCACTTCTCTTTGCTCTTCAGGTGATAGCAAAAGGCAAGATCCTTTTCAGCAGAAAGAAGAAGGTTCCAATTACCCAGCATGAGAGTGAGTAAAAACATGAGAAGTTAAGTGCCTCGTAACACACTGCAGAAAACTGACCACTCTCCAGTGACTCTGTCTGCAGGTGTTATTCTTATCCACAGGTGGGAAATACTGAACTGAGTTCTTAGCGGTGGTTCTCCTCCTAAGACCAACACAATCTCCTCTCAATTCAGTGTCTATCTAGGCAACTGTCCTCCTTCTGTCTTGTCTAATTGATCTAATATCCAATCTTATGACTTTGCTGCTAACTTGTACCTTTGGAGAAAGAAATGGCTGGTATGCTTGGTTTATTGTTTATTTGTGCCATTGTCTGTGTGGGGTGTTCTTATCTGCAGGTAAAAATTATTAAGTCTCCTCTTTTGATTCTCAACATGTGTCCCACTCCAGTGAGCTGATTTGTTTGGATGTTGTCCCTCTCTTCCTTGCTGCTGTCTTGTGCAGATCTGCAGGGCTCCTTCTCATTGACTCTGCCTGTTGGCAATGACTTCCTGCCTGACATCAAGCTTCTGGTGTATGCGGTCTTCTCGGATGGAGAGGTGGTGGCTGATGTGGAGCAGTTTGAAGTAGAAAAGTGCTTTAGACATAAGGTGAGCAGAAATCACACAGGGAGTGTCATAGCATCAGTGATGTGCCTTGGTCTGCTGTGGTTCCTGGTCCTGTTTTATCCTCATTCAAATGGTGAAAGATGGATATACGCAAAACTGGATGCCCAGTATTTTTGGCTGGGAAACAAGAGAGGTAACCTCCTTCTCCCTGAATTCCTAGTCCTGCTCTCCACAACACCAACTGGCAAGCTTTGCTCAAGGAGTCAACCAGGTCCCCTTGAACTCTGTTTTCTCCCCCCGTCCCCCATTACTGACTTGGCAACACACTGTCCCTCATATGCACCCTAACACAGAAGAGAAGCCTGTCTGCTTAGCTCCTTGTGGTAGTTCTGGATCAGGGGGTGGTGGATGTGTGGTGGTAGAGGAATTCTGGCTAGGGCTGTGTGCACTGCAGCCTCTTCAGCCTTCCCAAGGGATTTCCAGGATGGCCTGATTCAGCACCTCATCCCCCTTCTCTACCTTATTCGAAATCTTTCCCTCTGCTACCCAGACATACAAGAGTCTCAAGGTCCCACTCTCCAAGGCTAATCCCCCAGATCCTGTCTTCTTTTGCAGGTGGCGCTGGAATTCTCACACAAGGAGGAAGTCCCAGGATCCAAAGTCAGACTGAACCTCAAGGCTGCTCCAGGGTCCTTGTGCTCTGTGAGAGCTGTTGACAAGAGTGTCCTCCTGAAGAAGAACCAAACCCTAACAGCAGACAGCGTGAGTGCAGCCTGCCATGTCCAACCCCCTAATGTCTGCCTGCCTTCTGCCTCCATGCGTGGGTGAGAGGAAGCCCACAGTACATCCCAGGACAGCTGCGGTGTTAGGTGGCTGCCCTGCCATTCTCCTTCCTCAGCCTCTTCTGACCAGTTGTAGGGTGATCATGTTCCTCATCATCAGCTCTGTGTCGTGAGCCTGTGCCTGAAGGGTGGTGGATGCTACATAGCACTGCAGGGCTAGGCAGGGAGAGCTGCTTCAAGGAGATGCTGGTGCTTTCTGCTTGGAGGGAGAGTGCTCAGCAGCTTTCCTCACATCCACATCTCTCTCTACCATCTTTCACCAGTTGCCTTCGAAATGGAATTTTGCCCCGGCAAGGTCCTCCTATCCCTCTGCCCCAACCACTGCTGAATTATAACCATAATCAGTGGTTCTGAGAAGTTCTTTAGAAAACAGTAGCTAGACGAGAGCACCCAGAGCACACAGTGGCTGGTGAAAAGAGGTCAGTATTTTGTAAGCACCCAGGTGGATTCTGAGAATCAGAAGGGTTGGAGAGACCTTAAATCAGCTGTGTGTTTCAGAGGAATGAATTAAAAACTTGGAGCAAAAATACTGCAAAAATTGAAAATCCTAACATAAATCCACCCTGTATACCAGAGATAATAAAACAGGTATATGCCTCATGCAAAGTTGTAAGTTAAGTTACAGCAGTCCAGCATGTTACAAAGAAGCCTCTCCAAGTCCAGGGGGATGCACTACACCTGTTGATAGGGCCCACAGTGTGATCTGGTGTTCCATTTCATAGGGATGCTGTCCTAGTGTAGGGCACTCGCATCATCTACTAACAGGTATTTAAAGTGGTAATCTTTAAATATGTAGGTCAGACGTGCCAGTGCCTTGTGTTTATACTGAATCATGCATTTTTTATCCTAATTTTGCACCCTAGTGTTGAAAGGCTTGAACTGTCTTGGGGATTAAAAGCTGCTTGTCTACATCCATTCCTTGGATATATGTTCTTTAGTATATATTATCCTATACATGTCCTTTATATTATGTCCTTTAGTATAAGCTGGGCCGCTGCCAACTTCCTCAGCTGCAAAGCTCTACAATATGCAATAGAGGGCTACAACCCAAAAGTTTGACCCACACAATAAGCTGGCTTGTTGGCCAGCTCCTTTTGAAGACCTCCGTTTCTCCATTGCAGCTGTATGAGGAAGTCTTTGAAGACAGCTTCATGGTTGGAGAGCGAGGCTTGCCTTACCGCTTGGAAGACTTTGAGGCATATCCCTGTCTGCCCCAGCAGCCCAGCCCCCACAAAAAGGCTCGGATGGGTGCACCATGGTACCAAAGTGAGGCTGATGTCTATAATCTGTTTAAGGTGAGTGCCTACACCTCCTCTAGACTTTTCCTGAGTTAGTGAGTTCCAATACGCCATTCTGAATGCCTACAAGAAGTCCTCTATTCCTTGTTGTTCAGTGTAGCCACACTCATTTGGGGACAATGGGGAAAGCTGAGTAAGCACAGTACCAGCCACCTGATTAGAGAAAGATAGACAGTATAAAAATGAACAAATTTACTTTAGACTACCATAACAATAAAGGGGAAGTGGCAAGAATACAGCAGTAATACCTGAGCACCTCACCGTTCTGACAAATCACCACTTGGCTATTATTTTATTTACAAACTACTTTACTCTGTGTTTCACTGAGTGTGTCCTTAACTTATCCTTAAAGCAGTTTTAATAAAAGGAAGTCTTTCACAATTTGGCTTTATAGCTAACTGTCAAGACAAACAACAAAATAAACTAATGTGCTAACAAGCACGATAGCCAGAAAAGTGTTAACATGTCTGCTAACTGAAATGCAAGAAGTGCTGCTTCTGGCAGAATGCTCTTTTAAAAAATATATGCAAGTAGAAGCACCTTAAAATAGGAGAAGAGGGTAACAACACACTGAAAACAACCCAACATGTAGTCTGAATTGCATGGGTTTCTTAAGTTGACAGAACTCTACCATACAGATACAGATACAGATCTTGATTCCCTTCAAGAGGCATGTTAATGTGCTGTCTCCTAGATGGTTATTCCTTAGACTGTGTGTCACTGCTAGGGTCGGGCCTATGAAGCGCAGATCTAGTTGAAATCTACTTGTATGAGAAGTAATATTTGGTCCCAGTATTCCTCAGAAACTGGTTTCCGTTCCTCATGCACTGGTCAGAGTCTGAGCCTGTAGGTTTATCCACATAGATATAAACAAGCAGCATTTAAAAGCGTTTCGCCACTGTCCAGCAGCCCCCATTTGGTACCCATGATCATGAGATAGTTTCAACATTCCTTGTTCCCTTTTATTTATCAATGATTTGCTGTCTGTACTATTTTCCCAGCAACTGCGCATGAAAATATTTACCAACACTAGAATCAAGAAACCTGTTTCCTGTGTGCTTCCAGACTTTGAGAAAAAGATACATCTAAGAAAAAACTATATGGTTGGTAAGGAACAGACATGCCCATCTCCTTGAGTGAAGGGGCTGCCCTCTCCCACTTCTGGCCAGCCTGCAGCTGAGACAACTGACCTCATCCCACTGCATTTCTTGTTTGTGTATGAGGGCAACAAAGCTTGTGTCCATTTCGATGGACCTGATTTACAAATCACAGGTAGAAGCTCAAATCTCCATGCTTTCTTGGTTTCCCTGTGTTCAGTGTTTTTCATATAAAATGTAGCGTGGTGTCTGCCAGCACTTTCACAGATTATTTAAAGGAGTGTGACTCTATTTTAGCATGCCATCTCCCCCTGGATCCAGACCAAATTTGGATCCGTCAGACTGAGCCTTGAGCTAAACTCTATCCAACTCTGTCTCCCTAAAGCTGTGCTCCCCAAAGATACCTACACACTGTCAGATTCTCATGGAAACACCAGCCCTGTCCTCTTTTGTTCTGTGTCACAAAACATTTGTGGTTTGTGTTGGATTGCCTGTGAATGAAGAGCTAGTTTCACCTGTAGCTGTACATGCTCTTTTCTGAGGTATCACTTGCTTTCTACCAGGCAGCCATGGTATCTATGCTGATTCTGAACCTCACTCTGCTGACAAGGAGAAGCCAAAACCACGGACACTTTTCCCAGAGACCTGGATTTGGGATTTGGTCTCTGTCGGGTTGGTAACAGCCTCTGCCTTCCTTCCCTAGGGACACTCCTGGAGTATTCTGACTGCTTCTAAGCAAGTCCTCCTCTTCTGTTTCCTGCTGTAGGGGCGATGGACAAGCGTCTCTCCAAGTTGCTGTACCTGACACCATCACAGAATGGAATGCCAACACCTTCTGTGTTGCCGATACTGGCTTTGGTTTCTCACCTCTGACCTCTCTTAGGGTCTTTCAGCCTTTCTTTGTGGATGTATCACTGCCGTACTCTGTGATCCAAGGAGAGACTTTCAGCCTGAAAGCCACTGTCTTCAACTACCTCAAGGACTGTATCCAGGTGAGTTCCCCTAAGTGAGTTCCCGCAGTTACATGGCCTCTGTCAGAACAAAATCTTGAGCCCAAAGGCAAGCTCTGAGCTCCTCAGCAGCCCTAGATCCTGGCATCTGGGCCATAAAGCACAACCTCTCACACTTCATGACCCAGGGTATTTGCTGCTTGGTGCAGTGCCTGTTCCTAACACTAACCCAATGTGTGCTTGTACATCCAACCACGCTCAGGTCCACACCACCCTCACAGAGACCCCAGAACTAAAGGTGGATGCCTGTCCAAGCTGCCAGTTCACCAGCTGCCTCTGTGCCAGCGAAGCAAAAACCTTTGTGTGGAACGTGACGGCGACCAGGCTGGGTGAGGCTGGGCAGAGGGATGTGTGGCAGCTCGTGGGAGGAGGGATGGAATTTGCCTGCGTCTGCATGTCTGGACCTAATGGTTGTACACACAGCTGTCTGCTGCAAGTGCTCAGCAACGTGCCCCTGTGCTCCCTGCAGGCAGAGTGAACGTCACCGTGAGCAGCGTGGCAGAAGAGTCACACAGTCTGTGTGGTAACAGGATTGCTGTGACACCTTTGCAAGGAGGGAGGGATGCAGTGATAAAACCTCTGCTTGTGAAGGTTGGTCACATCTCAGGGTGGAGAACCCCTTGGGACAGGGGTTTGTCCCCTGGGGCAGTCAGCAAGATGGTAAGAGGAAGTTTAGCCCCTTCTTGGACATGAGACAAACTTGCGAAGGCAGAGTGACTTCCTTTGCTGTGTTCCCTGTCTGAACTACTCTTTCTCCATCTGCAGCCAGGAGGTGTCCTACAAGAGAAGACCCAAAATGCCTTTCTCTGTCCTGCAGGTAGGGGACAAAAGTTCCTGACTGCCACTGATCATGAGACCAGGATGGAAGGCACAGGGTTACTGCAAATACCCAGAGGTGGGGGGGAGTTAATCAGAGAGCAAGCACTAGTGGCACCCTCCCTGCCTGGGAGAACAACCACTATAATTTGTCCATGTCAATCTTTTACCTGCCAAAATTTCCTGTATTGAGGCATTTGTTTGCAAGTCTTGGCTCCTGTGACTTGATGTCACATTACTCTTCACCTGGGTCTTCTTGGATGTTACACTTATATGAATGGCTTCTGCCACAGGATAAATGTCTGGGTTCTGCCTTCCTCAGATAACACCATCTCTGAAGAGTTCTCCCTGCCTCTGCCTGCAGAAGTGCTAGAGGGATCTGCCCGAGTCACGTTCTCTGTGATTGGTGAGAAAGGCTTTCCCCGCTCTTGGGTCTGTAGTGAAAAAACTTGCACAAAGCCTTGGCCTTACTGATGCATTGACCCAGCTCCTAATGAGATCATCTGTAAGGGGTGTGATGTCGGCCTCAGGAATGTGGATCAAGTAATCTTCTCCAGTATTTATTCCTCTCATAAGGAATGATTCCAGGTGATCCCCAAGTGTCTGGAGGAAAAGGCACAAAACAGGGTATCCTCTCTGACTTCTGTCACTGCCATCCGCCTAAGTGAACTGAAACCATCCCTGCAGATTTCCACCTACTTTGCCTCTGTAATTCCTTTCCCACCTTGGTACCCACCCAGGAATGACAGCTCTTTACCTTTCTTCAGACCCCCTCAAGCTTCCCTTCCTCCTCCCAGAACCAGGATGGCCTCCCTTTCTGTGCTGGCCTAATGTAGGACTGGTCAGCAGAAATCTCAATCATGTCTGTTCAGTCAGGGACTGGCTCTTCTCTAGGATCCCAGTAGAGTCTAGGGAAGGCAGCAGTCCTTTTGTTTCGCACTGCTCAGTCTGTGTGCTTTTCCGTTCTCCCGTCTCTCCTCTCAAATGTAAGGTGACATCATGGGTCCAGCACTTCAAAATTTGGACCGGCTGCTAAGCATGCCCTTTGGCTGTGGTGAGCAGAACATGGTCCAGTTTGCACCAAACATCTTCGTACTCCAGTACCTGAATAAGACTAAACAGCTGAACCCAGAAATTAAGGATAAAGCACTGAAATTTCTGACAACAGGTAAGCATTGTCCTTCTTCCTTCTGCTGCAAAACGAAGCTGCTATAAATCAAGAATGTGGGGCATGGGTCTGGTGGGGAGCTGAAGGGCAGGAGTGGGAGTGACTGCCAGAGCTGTGACAGAGGAAGATATTACAGAGAAAAGGGAAATGTCTCATGGAAAGAAAAGTTTCTGAAGAAAACACGACTTCTGGTTCTGCTGGTAATTGAGGTACTAGGTCTGCTTTTTTGAGAAAGGTGTAGGTAATTAATGATTTCCATCATTATGTGATGCCTGTTTGTTCCCTTATCAGTTCAAGGCTGACAGAAGCACCTTGTGAAAATAGGGCATCACCTGCTATTAAGTGGAATAAAGAGTGGCCTTTGGGAATAGACAGGAGTTCAGTAGCTTAGTATTTCCCCACGTTTTAGAAAACATATTTTGGGGGCATGTCAATTTTCTCCAGTATAATCTGAATTTAATATAGTGCCAGTGTCTGTGTCTCATGATGTAACATGCCTCATATTTTAGCCTGCCAGTCTCCTTGTCTGGACATGATTTGACTTCTTTTCTTTCCCCCTTTTTCTCTGGTACTGCACGCACGTACTGAGAACACGTACATGTATCTGGGAGAGGGGTGCCTACCCAAGAGAATGGTGGTGGCAGAGAGGAAAGACAAAGGGTAAACGATAAGGCCATGAGGAGGGTGAGGGAGAGCAAACAGATGTAGACAGCATTCTGCCCTCAGAGTTCAAAGGCATGCCCTTGTTGCTTCATGTGCATCCCATAAAAAGTGCTTTGTTGAGTCCCAACAGGGCTAGGAGAAGTGCTGAAAAGCAAATAGGGTTTCATTTGTGTCCCCTTTAGGAAAAGCCTTCCTCCTCACTCCTACCACTCTTTTTATTCACAGCAAGGACCCTGAGGGCTTCCTGGCACATTGGGAGGCATGAGGTGGCTGAGCATGTCACCCTTCTGCCAAACAGCAGGGCAGATACCCCCAGCACTTGCTCCAAACAGCTCCAGTAAGGCAGAGCAGCCTCGTGGACATTTCAGCAGTGCTGTTCAACTGCTTCTCGTCACACTGATGCTGTGGGATGCAGGGGGAACTGGGGGTGGTGTGCTTGTCTCAGCAGCTCTGACTGTAGGACCTGGTGAAGCTTCTTGCTGTGAAGCCATCTTCCTGTGGCAAGGGTACAGTTTGAGATGCTACAGGTCCTCACAATCAGCCACGTCCTGTTGCCACAGGTTACCAGCGTCAGCTGCTCTACAAACACGACGATGGCTCCTACAGCGCCTTTGGGAAAGGTGATGAGCAGGGCAACACGTGGTGAGTGACCTGAATTGCTATTGTTATCCTAAACCTATTGTCCTTGCTGGTTCATCTCCTGGCTGTGACATGGGATTCCTCCATGCTCTGCTCACAGGCTGACAGCTTTTGTGGCCAGGTCCTTTGGACAAGCCAGCTCTCACATTTACATCGATAAGGACCACGTACACAGTGCTCTGCTCTGGCTGCAGAAGCACCAGCTGCCCAGTGGCTGCTTCCAGAGTGTGGGGAAACTCTTCAACAATGACCTGAAGGTATGGCTGCCAGACGTGGGAGTGGGAGCAGGAGGAACACAATGTGAGGCACAGGGTTGCTTCCTCAGGCTTTTCCACTGTGAACAGCACAAAGCAATGTTCCCATGGCCTAGCACAGCTAAGGCATCTTCCCAGAGCAGAATGAAGAATGTGGCCTAAATCAGCAGTCATTTCCTCTGTGTGAGGTTTTAGACTCTGCTGGGCTTTCTTAATTTTCACTCTAGCCAAAAGACAACACAGCTAATTGTGCCAAGGCACTACAAAGGCACAGGGAAATGAGAAATATTTTTATATTTTAGTGCTTGTCAAGAATACTCTGGCTGGATTCTCACTCTTCTCGTACCTTACATTGCACAATACTCTACATGCTCTAATACAGGATTGTCTGAAGACACAGTTGTCCCTCCACTGCCCCAAAAATATGACTTCTCCTGGAGCTTGGCATCTCCCAAATGATCCCTGCAGTGTAGCTGGAAACGCGCCAAACTCTCGGTGAACATGCCCTAGAGCTTAGGTACTAAGCAGTGCATGTGCAGTATGGCAATACTTGGGTTCATTGTCTTTCTAAAAGTACAAATAAGCCACGCTGGTCAGATTGCAAAATTTCCCACATTAAATACAAGCCAGATTTATGAAAGAAAACAGGCTGCTACATTAGTAAAGCAAAGGGTTACAGATTTTTTTCCTAAAATTTGGATGCAGTACAGAATAAAACCAGAGTGTATGTGTAGGCTGTTCATCCTTGTCTGACTCACTAATTTCCCAGCTTGAGCTTTCTATCTGAACAGAACTTTTTGGAACAGGTCTTGCACCCTGCATCCCCCATTACACTACAAAGTTTCTTCTATTCAGTGCGAATGATGCTTCTTAGCATCTTAGCCCAACTTTCCCCTCTTGTTTTAGATGTATCCTTGTCTCATATCTGAGAATGTAAACAGAACCTCCCCAAGAATGAACGTCCTCTGAGGTGAAAAGCAGCTCCTGAAAGCCTGTTTTACACCTGTAGCTTCTCAAAGTCAGATGAATTATATGTAAACTTGCATAACTTCTTGTATGCAAATCCTGCACCATAAAAACTTCATTCAAGCATACAGTTGTAACATATTTACTAAAATAAATTGTTTAACAGTTTGCTTCATGCCTTTCTATAAGAAGGGATGTCTAGGCTGTGTGAACAACATGGCTGAGACTGCCCTCAACACCAAACTTTCATGACATTCAGCAAGTGAGCCTGGAGAGCTTTCCTGTCCAAGAATGCCTAGAAGCATGTTGCTGTGCTCTCTCAGATGCAGTTTTAGTGGCTGTACAACGACAGGCAAGCAGTGGTTGGGTTTGTCCTTTTCTGATGACTGTCTGTGTGCTTGCAGGGCGGTGTGGATGATACCATCTCATTAACAGCCTATATTGCTGCTGCACTGGTGGAACTCCATCTGGAGAGGAATGTAAGTCACACCTGAACTCTTGCAGGGCTTGGGAACATGCTCCACTGTTCATTTCTTCCCTGGCTGGGGGCTTCAGGGAGTACTCAGCTTGAGCTGGTGAAAGGTTCTATCATTCCCACCTTGGTACACAATAAGCTCAATAGGAAATTTTTAACTTGGTGAGGAGTTCTTAATATAAATGGCCTGATTTGCAGCAAAGCAGAGCACTTGCTTTTCCCAGCTGATCTCAGGGGAAACAATTGTCTCTGAAAATAACAAAGAGCTTGCAGGGAGAGGTAATAGTTTTCATTAAACTGATCAACAGAGCTAAAGGAAAAAAAAAAGACTACTTTTCAGGTATGCATTGTCCTCCCTCCCCCTCCACCCAAATAAAAGCAATGATCTTCAAGACAAGCATAGACTGTTCTAGCAAAAGAGAACTGATATTCCAGGCTTAATGGTATAGTTCTAAGAACAACATCATACCCTTCAGGATCCGGGACCCACAGCATGTGGGTCTGACAATTCTGAGCCAGTGTGTCACCAGACACTTCCTACAGCTGGATTCTCCAGTGTATTAGCAATCCCCTAACCCAGTGATATGTCCAGCACACCTTTGCTTTCAACTCACAGTCAGTGATGCTTTGACCACTCTACTTCACTCTCCACAGCCCTGGGAGAGATGCTGGCACTGAAATAGTTCAAGGATGTGTCTGGGATAGATGTTCACAACAACATGTTGTTTAGTCAGAGGAAATTCACTTGGTTTGGATTCCTTTTTCAGGACACCATGTTGGATAATGCCTTATATTGCCTCAAGAATGTAACACTTGATGAGACAAGCCTTTATGTCAAGGCCTTGATGGCTTATGTCTTCACGCTAAGTAAGGACATGGAGATGAGAAAGCAGCTTCTGGATTTGGTAGACAAGGAAACAGGTAAGTTGTTACTTTGGGGTCCTAGAGATAATTACCGTGTACAAGGTCTGATATCTGTAGCACTTAATTGCAGTATTCTGGGAAATTTAGCTATTCTCAGATACGCTTTTGTGTCAGAAGATCATAATTTATTGAAGCTGCGAGAATCTCTAGTTTTCTCAGACCCAGGAAACAATTTCTAATCAAAAGCAGCAGAGGTGATCCATGCTTAATTTGTGCAGTTAAAATGCTTATTTGTGTTGTGGTGCTCCTGTCATTCTTTAGCAATTCATACATAGTACAACAGATCTTGCAGAGGAAACTTGTTTCACCCTGTCTGTTCAGCTGCTGCTCAGGACATTTACTTGAAAAATTCAAACCTTTTGACTGCTTCCCCATTGCTGCTCTACTTAGCTCAGGGCCCTTGGGTGGATGGACCTTTATTGCTGTGTTGCTGAGCTTGGTTCTTCCTTTTGTCTCATTAGCTTGCGGAAAAAATGGACTTCTGTCCTGAGTGAGGATGCTGGGGTGGGTGTTCAAAGCGCCTAAGCCTATGGTTAAACAGTTGGTAAGATTACCTAAGTTGGTTTAAGTAAGTTCTTCCCCACATTTCCTCGTCTGGCTGTGTGGTGAACTACACTGGGGGCTGAAAAATAACATAGAAAAAAAAAAAGGAGAGAGGATTTTCCAGCCTGACCAGCTACCAGTGCTGAGTGCTGCTCACTGCATAGCCACTCAAGCTGCCAGCTGGCTTCACAGGACAGCCAGTGGGCAAACTGAAAGGAGTAGGATTGCACACATTCAGTGCAATACTTGTTCAGAGTTGCCTCTGTGATAATACACATGGAACAAGGAAAAAACTTTCCACTGTGATAAACATAATGAAGGTTCTCTGTAGAGGACCTTAGCTAAATTCTGAAGTTTTGAGGCTGGTTTGATGCAAACAAGTGATTTGGTGGTTCTTCTTTCAAAAGTGAAGGTTTGTTCTGAAAACTGACTTTGCATTTAAAAGCATTTCAGGTTTTCACATTTGTACCATTGCAGAAGATGCCTACACAATTAAGCCTGGCACAATTAAGCTAAATTCTTAGCTGAATTTTGGTTATTCCCCTACTACCACTGCAGCAAAATATTCAACTCGACTCAGATGTATTCAGTGCTTGTGAGCTTGGACCTGAGGTGGGAGCCCAGCTCCTGCTTAAATTGCCCTTCACTATGCACTGCACAGTGAGGATGCCAGCAAAGTATGTTGGGTAGACTTTCTCCTCCAGCAGCCTGACAGCAATTCTCCCTCGAAGACTGAGCAGTTCTTGTACCATATGTACAAGCGACAGGAAATGAGTTCTAGAGCTTTTCAGCACAGGGAGTCCTGTTACTCTATGCTAGGCAAATGCAGAAACAGCAAAAATGTTGAAGCTTGGAGACCTAACTTTGAATATACACAGGGGTCTACAGTTCTTCTCTTCCCCGTATTTCTTCCCTCATCAGCACAGCTGCTGACATCACAATCTGCTGATGAAAAGTCTTCTTCCATGATTGAGACAGTAGCCTACATCGTCCTGGCTCATGTCTCCAAACCAGACTTGTCACTCAACGAACCCTCAGTGAGCAAGCTTGTGCGCTGGCTCAGTGGACAAAGAAATGCCTTTGGAGGATTTGCTTCCACACAGGTAACAAACCAGGGAAAACCATGGGGGAAAGAGAAGGATGTTGTGCCTGGAGTGATGTGCACGTCTCTCGTGTGCATGTCACTCTAGACCCATCCTTTGCAGACAAAGGTATATGAGCTCTGTTCGGGAAAGGGAGTGCCATGGGGAAACTCTTCTCTGTGAAGTGTAATTGGGATTACCCAGGGTTGTCTGGCACTGCTAAGCTCAGAGCTCACAAACTGCCCTTTCCAGGTAGCAGAAATCATCCTGCTGCCTGTGGCATAGACCCTACCTGTGCACTTACTGGGACAGAGCCTGCCTGTGTCAGAGGGTGAATCAGGGCCATGAGGACTGTAGCTCTCTCTGCAGTCCCTGAACTAGTGTGCTGGGTCTTGTCCTGCATGGCCCCACAGCAAAGTGACTCTCTCTCTCCCTTCAGGACACGGTTGTCAGCCTGCAGGCCCTCGCTCAGTACGCAGCCCTGATTCCTCAGGAGATCAGGGATGTCAAGGTGGCAGTGAAAGGCAAGGACGCTTCTCCACTGGAGTTCCATGTGCACAGGAACAACAAGTTGGTCCTGCACCAGGCATCTCTCCATGCAGACACAGGGACCTACACAGTGCAAGCGACGGGCAGGGGCTGCGTTTATGTCCAGGTGCGTATGCGTAAGGAACAGAGCTCTCAGGTTTTGCATCCGACTACTGAAGTGAGGTTTGGCTTTAAGCAGGCACTATAGCTTCAAGTTCTGAGCAGGATTTTGCCTTCTAGGCAGAATCATGTCAAACTTGAAGGTATTCAGGTGTACTTTGTTGACATGGTTTTGTGCAACCATCTCTGGAATCTTCTAAGAAATGTCTCAGCTTTGCTGTCCCATCCTACAGAGGCACGTCATTATTAAGAGGCCAGTAGATCCAAAGTCAGGAGTAATGAGACACAGAAGAGTACATGCTTCTATTTTGAATGTATATTGTTGATGTCACTGCTTCAGGAGCTGGACAATGTATATCTTCTGACACAACATTCTTTGGGTTGTTACCACACGCGGAGATGAGGAGTGATGTAGTACCACGATCTTCTTATTCCAGTACACCAACACAGCTGGTCCATCAGGAGGATACATCTTATTGTTATGGCAGTTTTGATAGTCATCCACTTGTGAGCCATTCATGCAGCAAAGAACTCAAATCACTCCCTGTGGAAACCTTTTTTGCTGGGTCACTTCTGTTCAGATGATGCCCACAGAGAATCTTATGATGCTTACAGAGAATCTGCAAGCAGTGTCTCGTCAAGGGGACACAACAATTATTAATTGTTAATGCATGTAAGAAGTAGCTAGAACTATACTGCTTGGCTACACTTGCATATAGTCAATGAGCATAAGACATCTGATGAACACATGCTGGGGAGGCAGTCAGTCACCAGGCAGGTGGAGGAAGATTGGCCTATGCTGCTCTTTTGATGAGTGTGATCATCCCTCCTGCTGAGTTGTCTTCTTCCAATTTTTTGTTCTTTCTTCTTTCTTAAGGGGTTTGTAGGTATTTTACCAGTATTCTCCCCTTGAGACCTAGAACTACTTACTATTAGCATGTCAAGAGCTAACAGTTACACTTCTTTCTCCTTGTGGGGCAGTATTGTAGCTAGTGTGCTTCCTTGAACCTTAACAGTAACTTTTTTTTTTTATGAGACTGAATGAGGCCTCGAATCACAGATAGCTGAGTCTCCAAGTTTTAGGTGGCATTTGGCAGGTGTATCTGATGCAATGTGCTAAACAGCACATCTCTGAACAGGAAATGCATCTGGGTCCAACTGTGTTAGCCACTGGCTACCAATCCGTTAAAAGCTGGAGGCACAGGTAGTCCTTTACTCAGGGAAACTCTGGGGCACTTCACAGAGATGTTTTCTCCCCCACCAGACCACCTTGTACTATAACATCCCACCACCAAAAACAGAAGAGGTCTTTGTCCTGGATGTGGAAACAGTACCAAGAGAATGTGATGGTGTCAGGAAAGAGTTTGACATCCATGTGTCTGTCAGGTATGAGATCTCTTGAGGCTCTTTCTTCAGTGGAAAAAAGTGTGAACCCAGTTGTATGACTAGAACCCCACGAAAGCCTCCTGTCTGTAGAATCAGAGACACAGGGATGACTCTCTTCTTCTCCATAGATACCAAGGAGATTGTTAGCTGAGAATTAAGGCCTGGAGAAGCATGGCAATGCACTAGCAGTGTCTTGCAGAACCACAGCAACTATCTCAGGCAGCACAGAGCAGCTCAGCAGTCCCCAGAGCACCAGCAGCTGAGCTCCCATGTTGAGGGACACTTGGCATCCTGGGCTGAACCAGCCCTGAGGAGCATCCCCCAGTAGTGTGAACCTCTGCTGGAACTAGACAGCAGAAACTCCAGTCCCTATCCATATTTCACTTGCCTGCATCTGTCTAGGATGAGAGTCTTGATCCATATTCTGCATGCCTTACTGTCCTTACTGAAAGAGAACAATACCAACATTGCTACTCTCAGCCTGTAAAACAGCAAAGGCCATTTCCACCTCTTGGAGAGGGCAACATGAAGCCATATTATTTCCACATTAGCCATAACACATTTGCTGCACAATCTGTCTCCATATTGAGTGAGGAGATGGGGACCATTTTTTGTCCCTTTGTCCCACCAGTTAGACATGCTGCTGAGCTTTCATATTGCTGTAGGGCAGGGCAAAATTTGGAAGTGTCCATTAGTATCTCTTAGAAATGCTATGCTGCCTTCCACATCTAATGTGCTTCTCTCCTGACCCCCTTCAGTTATGTAGGGGACCGTGGGACGAGTAACATGGCCCTGGTGGAGGTGGAGATGCTGTCAGGGTTCATTCCTGTGCAGAGCTCTGTGAAAGAGGTAAGGCTTTTCCTTCGGCTTTCCTTGAGGATATCAAAATCTGTTTTCCAGATGTAGCTCAGTCAGAAATACCCAAACATTTAAGAACTGTTGGAGAACGGCAACTACAAGTGCAGATATAACAGGTTATTTCATGAGGCAACTTTCCACTTGCACAAGTGGTTGTGCAGTTTTTCATGTTCATAGAGAGGACTGCATACACAGTAAGACATTAGAGAGAAGATGAAAAAGTACCTAGTTAGAATCACCTGGGGTGCACTGGGCCCCTTTGCAGTTCCCAGTGCCATTTTTATGGATATTCCATAAAGTGGTGTTGAATCCCGTGGAGTTGTTCAGTGACACGCTCCAGTGTTCCACACAATAGCTAGGAAGATCCAACATAGCCTCCTACTAACCAGTTTTCCCTGTCCTACAAGTGATGGAAGTACGAACACAGCCCAAGGACGCTTGTACCAAAACTGAAAAATATTTTCTAAGGCTTGATGTGCTCCCAGCAATCTCAGTGCCGAGGAGGGCAGACCTGACTAGTCCCCAGACTAGGCTAAGTGCTTTTGTCAACAGTGGTTCACTGACAAATACCAAACCTGCTGTGAAACAGGGAAGGCCAATAACCTGATGTTAACCAAGCTCATCTCTTGCCTTCCCATACAGCTGGAGAAGGTACCCCTCGTGAAAAAGACAGAGATAAAACCAGACAAAATCACAATCTACTTGGAGGAGGTAAGAGGAAGACCAGAGGGAAGTGCTCATTCAAGTAGTAGCAGCTGAAGTACTTTGCATGGGGACTTTTGCAGATCAGAAATACAAATCTCTAGGCTGGTCAAGCAGGCTAAACTTTTCATAGAAGAGGAAGAGAGTGGAAGAACCTGGAAAGAGAAAAAAAAACCTCTGATGCCGAAGTAGTAAAGTTAGTACGCAGGTAATTTTGAGATATCAGTGCATTTCTGCTCACTTCCATTCTTTCCAGCTGGGTGAGAGTTCTCTGAAGCTTAACATCTCCGTGGAACAAGATGTTGAAGTGCAGAATCTGAAAGCTGCAACAGTGCATGTCTATGACTACTATAAGCCAGGTGAGATTTCACTGACACTGGCGTAAAATAACTATTTTACCCCCCACTCAGATATAATTCTGTGACGCTAACTCCCTTAACTGCCTTATTCCAGTGCACTTCCTCCAGCAACTTCAAGCTTGGGTTTCCTCTATACAAGACTTCAACATTCAAGTAGACACTTGTTTAGAAAAGTTCTTGAGACAAGGCTGCCTGGCACTATGATAATGTTGTGGGGTGTTACGTGTTCCAAATGACTGTGTTTGTTTTCTTCCTCTAGCTTCAAGCTATAAGACTTCTCTGATAATTTGCCATGCTCTCTCCAGCTTTTTAGCTCTCTTGAAAATACTTAGGCATTTATTTAAAATCAGCATTACATAGTGCTACCCTGATCCACTAGAAGGCTGAATTTAGTTGTATGTATTTCATGTTTAGTGCAATAATCCTACCATCCATTGTGCCCTGCCATGTCTCAGAGGATAATAGGAAAATTATTTGTTACCCTTGAAAGCTCTAAATGAATTATCAGCACAGAGAGGAGAGATCTTGATGATATTTTGAGTCTCTCTGATTATTCTGTGCTCAGTATGAGACAAAACAGCAGATGGAACATTAAGAATTATTTTTTAAAAAAATTTGAGAACAAAATGGAAAAACTGCTGCTGGAGATTTATAAAGCAGCACTACATGTCATATTCTAAATTATGTTTTTGTTCCTCCTTCCACACCATAGTAAGAAGAGGAGGACACTTTTCAATCCAGCTATTACAGAGCTAAATATTGTTACCTAATATGCTCTTTCTCTGCTATTTCATCCTATACAAAAATTTTTGTGGTTAGTACATACATGAACATACTAATTATCACTAAATAAGCAAGGCTATCAGGAGACGCTACTGAAAGGTTTTTTTATTTACAAAAAGTGTCCTTGCATTAAAAGGTATCACAATGCATGAGGAGGTCTTTTACAGCTGTATGGGATACATGCTGGGGAGACAGATTGCTGGCCTGACCCACTATAGACATTTCTTTGATCCTGCATTCACAGTCTGAAGAGTGAAAAATTAAGGTAGTGGGATGGCTGTGCTACAGAGAAAGAAGTTTGGCACTACCCCACCATGCAGTCCTGCAGCTCACCACCCTTTCTCTTTTGTTTCTACAGATGACCGCACAGCAGGAGAATATGCTTTCCCTTGCAGTTCAGGTTAGTGTTACCAGGCTCCCAACTGGAACAGAGCAGAGGACTGGTGGTAAGCAGGCAAAGCATCCCACCTCTGCTCTGCATTTAATCCTGTCATGTGATTCAGGGCCTTCTTGGACTGCAGGTTGAATTGGGATCTACTTACTAGTTGTGGGCACAGTTTCTAGCCCAGGTATTAATCTCAATGTAGGCTAAGGCTTGAGCATACCACAGAAGGTTAAAATGATCTATTTTTGTTTCTTTTCTGTACAGTCCTCACAGCATCCCAAATCGAAGTACAACTGGAAATGCCTATGTCAATGATTAAAAAGACGTTGCAACTCATCCCATAAGATCTCTTAGTCCATAGACACCTTCCCAAAAATTCATCAGGCACTTTGCCTTTTCTTTCCTCTTTCTTTCCACAGATGCCTCAAAGAAGGCTTCCTCCTAGTATGCTCTGACTCTGCAACCTGAGTTTTCTGCCTCCACAGGGAAAACTTCATTGCTCCAGCTCTCCTCTTCCCTGCTGTGTTGGAAACACCCTATTTCCTTTGCCCTATGTTTCTATGTGAAAACTGGCTTAATGCACATTAGTTTGAGAGCAAGTGAAATAAAGTGTGTGGAACCTGGAAAGAAGGCAGTGACTTGACAGTTGATGAAGATTTCAGTGCATGAAAAAGAGGGAAACACTGTGCATGCCATGGTTACAGACTTTTCATTTCATCACCATAGTGGTTTAACTCTCTCTCCTCCCCAAGTCCCAGCTCTGAGCTCCCTTTTCAATTCAATTAACACAATAGTTGATCTGCAACCAAACTCCATGCAAAAAAACCCCTCATTTTTAACTCTGATGTGGTTTACTACCTGACCCTGTGAATCATTTTTCTGTCACAACTGAAGAGTAGGAACAGGCAAGGGAATGCTAAGGAAGAAATACTTTACCAGTCCATTCAGACAGAAAAGGACTGTACAGCAAAGTCTTATGAAGAGAGGGCATGAAACCAAAATAACACTCCAAATGCACTGTTTTTAGACTCTGACAGCACCCAGTCCCATCCTGTCAAGACATTAACCCAAATGACTAATCCTTACCTGTGGCACTACTTAAAAAAGACAACAATCTGAGGAATTTCAGGATGCAACACAGGCAACAAGACTACAGAGCGTATGCAGATGGCTCAGCGGGATATGCAGTGCCATTAGGAAGATGGTGCTCATAAAAAGGGAGATACTAGATAAGAAAAAATGGGTACTAGTTTTACAGAGCTGATTGCCAAAAGAGAAATGACCAGGATGGTCATGCCAAAAATATGAAGTAAGATATGAAGTCAACCAGCCCAGGGGCAATGGAAAAGAAGTGAAGAAGATGAGCTGGGAATTTGGGAAGCAATGATAATGCTTCCAAAGAGGAAGTACTTTGGGAGAAAAAAAGAGGAAAAAGGAACATAAACTGAAGTAGGTCATGTGACAAGGATTGCTTGGGTTATCTCTGTGTAATAGCCCTTTGCCTGATCAACAGCTTGCAAAAGGACAGTAAACATATTTTTTTCTCTAACCATTCAGAACAATTGGTCCATAAAGTGGGCAGAACCAGCCTTTCCACATGGGAAAAAAGGAAAATAAAAGTCTCACAGCAGTGCTTAACAAGCATTTAGGGGAGGTAGAAAACCTGAGGAAGCAAGCGATACATTCTGTGGACAGTTCATACAAAACCAGGACAGGGTTGAGTTCAAGGAAGCAAAAATACAAAGGGACTGAGCAGACCTCCAAGGACTGTTCCCCTAGTATTGCCCCTTCCCAAGATATTTTAGGAGTCAATAGAGACTGTTCGATGGTGCTCCGCAAAGGGAGCAAAGCGGGAACTGTTGCCTGTCCCAGCTGCTTTCCTGACAAGTCTCTTCCTCTGGATATTTGGGCTGGACTTGAAGAGCTTTGGGGTCAAAGCCCTCTGATCTGTTTAACTTCAGATAGGGAGGTTGTAAATAAAACCTGACGCCTGTAACCCAGCGTGCTCATTAATCCGGGCTCTCCCATCTCTAAATGGACGTGTGCCAAGGGTCTGCTTTACAGTTTTTAGGATCAAATTGCCATGAAATTAGATCTCGATAGAAGCAGGCCTACCAAGATTCCTCTGCTTCTGATGATAGGAAGTCTTGGCACCTTGTACCTCTGTAGGGTAGATAAGTGAGAAAAACAAGTGTGTGAAATATAAATACAAACAGATACTTCCAGGCTGTGGTTTCAAATCAGATCGATGTTATTCAAATGCAGATGAGAGGGGCTGAGGAAGCTGGCAAAGCGGAGAGCTGAAAAAAAGCTGCTGTGTGGCAAGCTCCCTTAAGATAGGAATGTACAGTAGAAGTCAGTGAGGTCTTTGCCCCTTGAATTAAATATTAGGGAATGCATTAAGTGGCTAGTCTGTGCTGGATGGGCAATCTGATGCTAGCTCAGTTCTGCTGGCTGTTGAAAAGTGCTCCCTGTCCTTGGTGACATCCATAGGAAATACCTTCCAGTGCAAGAAAGGAACCTTTGCAATGCGTAAGGAAAGGTAGGGCTGGTGGCCAGGAGACTTCCTTCCACCACCTCACCACAGCTGCTGTGTGGGTCTTGATTGCCCAAATGGTCTGGAGGCAACTAGAAATTTCCTGCAAAGTTTTGTTGCTTCAGCCTGTAAAAAAAGAAGGTCCAGAAGAGCATAGTACAGGAGGCAGCTAACAGGCAATCTGGTAACCAGCACCTCAGACACAAAGGGATTTTTCTGCAAAGAGAAGCTTTTAAAAGGAGTGGGAAGTAGACCCCTAAAAGGAGAAGGACTGTAAGCACACAAGATGGCCCCAAATGGATTCTGACCTTGTTAGGGCCAAAAAAAATTTTAAAAAATAAATGGCATATTTAAAATCTATACATGAAAAAGGTAGTCTGTACAATGAACAGTCCACCACAAGAGACAGGGTTTTCCTTCTGAGGTGCCTGAAGGTGATGGTCTCACTTCCAGACTGAAGTGAGACAGTGAGTATGAGAAAAAGGCAAGTGCAGTTGCATAGACTAGATGTCTGTTTATATGCCTGTACTCTGTGAATCTGTACGGCACAGTATGCAGGCTCATGCTTATGCTACATGCTGTTTATTCACCTGTGTAAAAGGTTGGTTTACTACCGCTGTCTTCCCGATAAATTGGAAAAAAACCCGTGAACTCGGAAGGTGCATTTTTCCGGCAGGGCCACTGAGTGTCACCATCGCTCCGTGGCTTGCTCTGCAAGATGCCGTTTCTCCAGGGAATAATCCTTTTCTAAAAAGGGCTGGAATGCGGGGGGGAGGAAAAAATCATTGGAATGAAAATGGGCTCCTTCTTGCTTCTTCCCAGAGCTGGGAAGATCCGCACCTAATGTGTGAGCCATCTATGAAATGAATCCTTCCTTATGTGTAGGCAAAGCGTTTGTCAGGTTCCCAGCCAGACCCTTTTAAGTCAGTCTTACAGTTTGTAGCATGATCCTTAGTGACAATTATGGGATTGAACAAGTGCTTTATCAAGAGACACTAAAAAGGCTGGGATCCCACCATTTGCTGGGCAGAATGAGCAGAATTTGTTGAGAAGATGAAGTACTGATATTTACCAAAATAATGAAGGTGATGGATAAAGTGAATGGAAAACTGCTCTTCAGCAAATCTTTCCATGGCAGACCAGGCACATGTGATAAAACTAGTTGGTAATCAATTTAAAACAAATAAAAAAGCTACCTTACACTAAAAGAACCTACTGCTACAGGAGTTATGGAAGCTGAAAATATCATCAGGTTCAAAAAACTCATAGACAAACCAATGAAAAGCCAGTCTATACCAAAGGGAAGAGGTTGTGGGATATTCTCCACCATTCCTACTACCATGCTTGGATGTGGGAATAGAAAAAGGGGAATGGACTGTAGATACCGGTCAGGTGCACCTGCTTTCCCTGAAAAGTATTAAGGGCAGCTGAACTCAGTGGACTGAAAGGTCCAGTGGCTTCCTTTTTTCCTGGGTCAGTGAAGGTGAGTGAGAGCTTATCTCTTTCACATCGCAGCAGTAGCAGAGTGGTGTGCAAGTTCACAACAGACATGCACCCACAGGTTAATGCTGACAGGAGACAATACTTCAGAGACACCCATATAAGCACAGTGTCAGTGGCCTGATCCTGTTCCTAAGGGTCAGCATTCAGAGAAATGTGCTTTCATAGGTCTCGGGTTTTGGCCCTATAAACCTTTTATTCTACTTGCTGACTAGACAGACCACATGCACACAACAAAGAGCACAACAGCATGGGAAACAATTCAAATAATTTATTTAAAATCTCATACAGGCTGTGGTGATCAGATGCAAAACTTCTGCAGACAAATATATTGATTGCATTTGACTGACTTTGTTTATCCCTACCTTTTCTCCATTTGATCCGTCTTGATCCCTCCATTTCCCTGCCTGTGATTTTTACCCCAAGCATACCAGTGCAGTTTTGAAAAACCTAAAATTCTCTTATCAGTTCCAACATCCTCCCACAGCTGCTAAGTACTCCCCTGTAAGTCCTAAAGCCTCTTTATTGCAGTATTTTCCCCTAGTCCTGTTGCAGTAACTCCCCTTCGTTTGCATACATTCCAGAGAGTTTCCTCCTTTGAATCCACTTCAGTGGGTTTTGCAATAGGGACAAATGGCTTAGTCGTTCATCCAGTTGTTGTGGCTTTTAGGCGTGGTTGATTCACAGGGATTACTGTTTGCTGGGTTTCCTGCCTTGTCATTGTTTCTTTGTTCACTGTCTGACCTTTTGTTTTGAATAACCTTAAATATCTCCTTGAAAATCAGCCAGACAGTTTTCCATCTGAATTGAAAAAGAACCCTCAGCATTTAGGGCAAGTATGTTTGGTAACAGCCCAAATGCCCTCCTGTACGGTGTGTTCTGCTGCTTTTCAGGCAGCAGCAAATATTATTCTGTGATTCTAAGTCAATGGGAATTGACTGCAATTCATAATGGGAATTTTCGAACTGATAGCCCAGCACTGTCATTACAGAGCCAGATGCAACGTTCTTGCAACATGAAGCTCCAACATCCCATTTGCAGCAGTATTTATGCTGCTCATAACCTCAGTGGTCCTTGATCTTCTGCACCTTGTACATGGAGATGGAGCGTGACTCATTCCTAACGACTATTTGTCGTTTGCTTCATCCCACTTGTCCTTGATGCATGTGATGGCATTCTGAAAGGAAACTCACCAGCTCTCATCAAGATGACCTCTGGTCTGACCCGATGGGCATTTATTTTCTTAGAAACAAATATGTTGATCATAAAATCATAGAATGCTTTGGGTTGGTAGGGACATTAAAGATCATCTAGTTCCAAACCCACTGCCATCAGCAGGGACACCTTCCACTAGACCAGGTTGATCAAAGCCCCGTCCAACTTGGACTTGAACACTTCCAGGGATGGGGCATCCACAGCTTCTCTGGGCAGCCTGTGCCAGTGCCTCACTACCCTCATAGTAAAGAATTTCTTCCTAATAGCTAATCTAAACCTGCTCTTCTTCATTTTGGAACCATTGTTTTTGCCCTGTCACCACATGCATACATAGTTCCTCTTCACATCTAAAGATGGCACATCTAAAGATGGCAACGGTTAAAAATTCATAAGTTTACCATAATCAACCACTCTTACCCTAAGCCAGGCAACTTACAGGCAACAAACTGATGCTCTTTGAGAGTAATCAAGAGAAGCATAGTCCAAGTGCCTGCAGAGTGCAGCTTCTCCTCTAAAATCTGCCACCAAGCTCTGGCACTGTGGTTTCTTTATCCTGTTCATGCAGGTTTCCACTGTGCACCTCTATGTGTGCTCTACACGACGAAGGCAGAAAACCTCCTGCTGTGTCTTGTTTGTTCATCAAAGCTCGTTCCAGGTACCAACACAGTTTACAATCTACATTCTTCTGCCAGGCAACTAGCAACAGGACGAGAGGACATAAGTCTTTAGCTGCGCCAGGGGAGGTGTAGGCTGGACAACAGGAGGAATTTCTTCATAGAAGGGGTGATTAGACATTGGAATGGGCTGCCCATGGAGATGGTGGAGTCACCATCCCTGGAGGTGTTTAAGGAAAGACTGGATGTGGCAGTCGGTGCCATGGTCTATTGACACGGTGGTGTTCGGTCACAGGTTGGACTCGATGCTCTTAGAGGTCTTTTCCAACCTAACTGATTCTGTGATACATAAAACAACTAACGTTTAACAAGGTTCATCAGTCTCCAGAAGGACGGCCGGTAAAGCGAGCCCCGGCACCGGGGACACCCGCTCAGGTGGGCGAAGAGCGCTCTGCGCCCGCCGAACACCCGGGCTGTGATTCCCATCAGCACCGTGATGTCTCGGTGCCCGCCCCGCAGGCCTAGCAAGAAGCCGCGACCGAGGAGCGGGGCGGCGCTCGGCGGCAGGGCCGGGCGGCCGCTCCCGCCGTTCCCGCCGCTGCCGGAGCGCGTCCCGCCAGGCTCCCGCTCCCGTCACCAGGGCAACGGGCAAGCGGCGCCCAGGGAAGGCACCACGTGCCCGGAAACGCCTCGAGGGAGGAAGTGACGGAGCGCCGGGGGAGCCCCAGAGGCCGAGGTTTAAAAAAGAAAACCAAATAAAAAAACCGAACAACAAAAAAAAAAGTCAAAACAGAAAAGGAAAAAAGGGACTAAAAAGAGGGATACGGAGGGGGCGGGCGGAGCGGGCGCGAGTCCCGCCC